>JARHVA010005614.1:870000-1147593 GCA_037957365.1 Torreya grandis | reverse complement strand
ATAATTCCATTGGTTAAATAAGTTGCACTAGAAGATAAGAGTTTACCAAAAGTGGCAAGTCATGATCCTATTAGAAATGAATGCTCCAACTACTTTCTAATTCACCAAGTACTTTTTCTTTGGAGCTTCTACTATATATCATTATGAGGAAAAAATATTCATATTGATGTATCTGACTATGCCATGCCTCAAGTTGACCTAAGTGATAGTTTGTTAGAGCTAGGATCATGTTGAAAGGACTACACATCCCTATATTTAAACTACATACCTACTTCATGCTTATAAAACTAGACCTAGCTTAACTATAGATGAAAACCAATCTAAGGATATAGGTTTTAATATAATCAATATATATGGCATTTTGTTTAATGATAGGTCCTTCTTTTGATAACCAACCACCACCCCTTTTGGTACATATTAGGTCTAAAAGACCTATTTTACCTCTGTAGACCTAACTCAATGCATTATAGTCCAATCTGAGTCTTCATCAAGATATTTTCCTTTAATTTCTACCAACTTAGGTGAAACTTGAGTTAGGGTCCTTTTATCTATCTTGCCAAGTCGGGTCCATTTTACTTTATTAACTTTTGTCAATCATCCTAGCTCATCTCTTTGATATTGGATATATTAAACTGACTCTAATCATTGACCCTTTTAACTCTACTTCACTCCATCAAATTTTTACATCTCATTAAATGCACACCATGGATCTTTGGGACCCACTGCCCTAAGCTCAGTTTCTCATTAATCTCTAGTATTTGCTAACCATTTGACTTACTCAAGCTCCTACATGATTGACACTTGTAGGCCACACATTCCTTCTTAAGTTATTACCAAGGATTTTGAATCAAAATGGTCAATTTATGGGTCTTAAAAATGATGTTCATGTATACATCTACCATTTTTTGATTAAATATTCAATTTTATAACTTGAAGTGCAAAGATCATGGGAACACCAAACTTACAAGGAATGGACTTAAAACCAAAAATAACAAACCCTTTTTATCCATTGATCACTTGAAATTTTTGAGTACTTGTATAAAATATTGAAGTTGATTGGTTCATGTGATCTTGCATGATGTCTTGATGATGGTTTGGTCTAAAATGGTTATGTATGGAAACTTAGGAAATTTTGCATTAAGAGCCAAATTTGAACATGCATATCTTCTTTTTTACTTTATCGTGTGAGCAACAACTTGGTGAAAATGGACTAGACTCTTAAATGAAAAGACCCATATGATTTTTTATTCTTGATAATGCCACACGTGAAAGATCTAGTGCCATGAAAGTTCTTACTAAACTTTTCTTTCACTGAAGCCAAACATTTAGACAGGATATGGATGGAACAAGTGGACCAAATGAATTCCACACACTCCCATGCTTATCTTGATCATTCCATAGGGTCTTTCCATGTTTGGACCAATCTTTAAAAATTGATTAATTACACTTTAAGTGAACCTAAAGTGCTTCAAAATCTTTGTGAGCTTCATGATTTCTCTATTCTACTCATTCCATCTAGATCTAGTTTAGACCATTTTTATGATTTTATCAATTAGGAACTCTACCTCTTTCTCTACATTATGACCATTAACAATTTGCACATGCTTGGTATGTGGGCCAAATATGGCGAATAGGTCCTATGTCCCTCACTTCTTGATAATGTCAACCATTTTCAAGTATTTAGTGATGATCAACAAATGGTTGAGTTCATAAACAACTCAGGAGTATTTGAGTCTCATATTATTTATGAGGTCAATGAGAGTTCTCTTCATGAAAATATAGTTAATGATAATAAATTTCAATTTAATGACAATAAAATTCCCAAAGGCATGATTGCCTTAGAAATAATTTTTTATCAAGATAAGATAACTAAATCTACTAAGGTTCCCAAGGAGAATGGGAAAGATTATAACATAATTGACATAGGAAATCAACATCAACCTCAAATAGTAAACATTGATACAATATGCAAAAATTAAGAGTCTAGAAAGGATAGAGAATTACTGACTAGATAGAAGGATGTCAATGCATGGTCTTGTGAAGACATAGAGATATTTGATCCTAGGGTCATCATCCATACCATTCCATTAAAATAAGCTTGTAAAAATTTTAGACAAAATCAAATTTGAGTCAATCCTATTTTAGAGCCATTAATTTACAAAGAGGTTAAGAAGCTATTAGATGCAAAAATAGTTTTTCCAATTAGACATTCTACCTGGGTAGCTAACTTTGTATAAGTTAGAAAAAAATGGAAAGATTAAATTATGTATAGATTTTATAAATTTGAATATATCATTTGAAAAGGATAATGATCCTTTACCTTTTATCAACCAATTAATTCATATTGTTAATGGCTTTACTACGATGTCTTTCTTAGATGGTTTTTTAGGATATAGTCAAGTACTTGTTATTAAGGAGGATAAAATGAAGACTACATTTACAATAAAGTGGGGTGATTTTGCCTAAAAAAGGATGCATTTCAGACTCATCAATGTATGAGATACATTCAAAAGAGATATGGGCCATGCTTTTCAAGGTTTCATAGGTAAATGCATCATTATATATATATATGGATGATCTAACTATGTCTTCCAAAAATAGGGAACATCATATAATGCATTTACAATAAGTATTTGAATGTTGTAGCAGGTATGAAATTTCCCTTAATCCTAAGAAAATCATTTTTGTATAGCTGGAGGGAAATTAATAGGACATGTTATAACCAAAGATAAGATTTCTATAGATCCTAATAGAGTTAATGCCATATCAGAAATAAAACCCCCTAAAAGTAGAAAAGAATGAAGTCTTTCTTTGGGAAAATCAATTT
Source organism: Torreya grandis (assembly GCA_037957365.1). Taxonomy (NCBI): domain Eukaryota; kingdom Viridiplantae; phylum Streptophyta; class Pinopsida; order Cupressales; family Taxaceae; genus Torreya; species Torreya grandis. The sequence continues at coordinate 1,144,766 of JARHVA010005614.1, read as the reverse complement.
TTTAATAAAATTCATTTTTGATTTTATAGAAATTGTGAAGCCTCTTAATGATGTGCTAAAGAGGGATGAAAAATTCATATGTAATGAATAGATGAAGAAGGAATTCAAGGATATTAAAGAAGTAATAGGACAAACACATGTGTTGATAAGTCTATATTTTACAAAAAAATTATCTTTATTCTTTTGCTTTTGAACATACTATAATAGTCATTCTAACTCAAAAAATAGATAAATGTGATCATCCAATTGAATTTATGAGCAATTTTTTTGAAAATTAAAATTTAAACTACTCTTTTATTCATAAACAAGTATTTACTTTAGTTAAGGCAATTAAAAATTTTAGACACTATATTCTTAGGAATAAAGTGCATGCAATATTACCATACCCTAGCACTAAACTTATGTTTAGTCAATGTAAATTAGGAGAGAGAAGAAGTAAGTGGATGTATATACTCCAAGAGTATGATCTTGAAATAAAAATTTCCAAATTAGTGAGGTGTCAAGGATTGATTCAGATGATTTCTAATACTAATCCTAAAGTGAATGTCATGCAGGCTGATCAATAACAATTCCAACCAAAGCATTCACATGATGAAATTATTCATTTACTAATAAATGGTTCTTGTCTTTTAGGTATGATCAGAGATAAAATAAGATATTTGAGGGTCAATTTAGCTCACTTCTTGATCAAGGATGGGGTACTCTATAGGGAAAACTATGAAGGTATATACTTGAGATGTGTTTCAAAAGAAGAGTTGAAATCTTGAGTACTTTTCAAGAAAATCTTTAGATTGGACACCTTTATGGAAAAATAATGACTTAAAATATCCTAAGGGTAGGTTATTATTGGCCAATAATCTTCAAGGATACTCATAATCATTTTAGAGAATGTTATCAATGTCATATCTTCAAAACCAAGGAACCAAAAGTAGTTATGCCATTGAGATCTATTTTAATTGATAAACCTTTTACTCAATGGTGTTTAGACATTGTAGGGGTAATAAACACTAATTATTTATATGTAAACAAGTATTTTATTACTACTACTAGTTACTGTACAAGATGGATAGAGGTAGTAGGAACAAAACAATGTAGAACTAAAGATGTAATCATGTTCTTGAAAGAGAGCATTTGTACTAGATTTGGGACACTAGTATCATTAGTTTGTGATAATGGATCAGACTTTATATCCATATAAATTATTGAGTGGGCCTATGATAATAACATAATTCTTAAGTTTTCATTGAATCAATAACCTTAAGGTAATGGAGTCTCAAACTCAACAATTTTTATTTATGAAAGCTATCAAAAAGTATGCAGCTTAAGAACTGAGAACATGGCATAAATTGCTTAAATATGCTCTTTGGGTAGATAGAATTAGAGTAAATCAAGATATGAAAGCATTACCATTTATATTAGTATAAGGTCAAGAGCTAATATTTCTAATTAATTTCAATTTTCCAACCTACAAGTTCATGCACAAGTATATGGAAGAAGATCAAGAGTATGTTAATTCAAGGTTGATTGACATACTTAAAATGGAAGATGTAAGGGAAGAAGCATTTTCTATATTTAGGAGACATTAAACCACTATCAAAAGATGGTTTGATAAGCATTTAAAGATCAAGGTGTTTAGGTAGGGAGACTTAGCTCTCCTATGGGACAAAGCATCTAAGCCAAAAGAAAAACATGGGAATTTCACTCCTTTGTGTATTGGCCCTTACTAAATTATTGAGACATTGGGAGACAACACCTTCAAGCTCAAAGAATTGCAAGAAGTAGAGTTCACTCTACCAACTAATGGGAATTACCTCAAGGACTATTTATTTATTGTTCCACCTTAAGTCTTTATGTAGTAACTTTTAAGATTAGCAAGAGCTAGTGTAGGTAATCTTAGATTAGTTTCCTTTCTTATTCCTAGTTTGTAAATAGTATTTATAAATATTTGTTTGCTTGTTGTCTATTTTCCTTGTGTGTTTATTTTCTCTGCTTGGAATAAGTCTTTTCAAGACAAATTTTCAAGCTCCAATCCATCGTAAATGTTAAAAAATAACTTTTAAAATAAAGAATGAAGGTATGAACCTTAAACATTGGTTGATCATGTATTTTGAAAATTAGAGCTTGATGTTATGAATTTGAGAAGTTGGTGAGGAGTCATATCTAGATTAATTATTCCTTGAAAATATTAAACCTTGTTCTGATCTAAGTTTGGTTCTAATAAGGATTGCATATGTTGAGTAAAATTTTGAATTATTGAAAAAAAATCATGTTAACACTTAAATAACATTATTTCTTGGGATAAAGTTTATGACCACGGATGATTGTCTAAAAATCAAACATTTGATAAAATCCTTATAACCTAGCTAACTCTGGTTCCCAACCTTTGCTAAAAGCTAAATATAATTTAAAAATACAAAAAATAAGAGCCTTATTGAAAATTCAAAATATTTATAAACAAAGGTGATTTTGGTGACCTCCATCGAGGCTATGGATGCCTGGCTGGTAGTGGAACAAGGCATAGAGTGTATCAAAACATATCTCTATTGGGGCTATGAATGCTTGATTAGTGGCAAAACAATGCCCAATCCTTCCCTTTTCATAAAACCATGATTCATAATTAATATCTAAATATTCTATAAGTCTATGTAAGTGATTAAGGTCAAGAAAGTTGGAAGTTGTTCTCTGAATCCCATGGCAATGAGTGAATGAATTAAAGTACACACACAACATTACTAATTTTTGATGTTTGAATCTAATTTTGTATTTTTAAAAATTGTTTTAATCATGAATTGATCTTAATAATGGTACTTGATCATGTAGAATGATTTTTCTTTTTATTAGTTTAAACAAAGAGTATATGAGTTCTAACATTTTTTAATGTTTCCCTTAGAATTCACCATTTGTTGAGGTCAACATACTCCCATTTTTAAAAATGAGGACCCTTTTTTAATTTTTAATTTTTTTTTTATAAATTGACATTCAAATTTATCAAAATTCACTATTGAATATCATGTATTTATTTAGCTTTCATTTTCATGTTAACCCATAAGCATTATTTAAATCCATTTGATGTTGCTAATAGTTTGTTCATATGTTTCCATGTTTTAGGTTCAATAAATCATCATTAAGATGATAAATTACTCATGGTTTATGATTAAATTATCAATTTGACCCTTTTTCTAACCTTTGGTCTTTAGTTGATTGATTAAATCCATGACTAAATAGAAATTAAAACCTTAGTCTAAATGTTTTAGCCTAAGTTTTATTTTGAAATGGACTTATATCTACATGGGATCATTTTAAAATATTTTAGACATAGTTTAAATTTTATCCTAAGTTTTAATCATGTTTATTAATACATCTAAAAACTTAGCCTAATATTTATCCTAAGTCTCTATGTATCTAAACCCTTACTTTGTTATTTTTAATTGCTTATACGAATGAATTAAATGAAATGTCACCAAGTGGAAAAATATAGAGGTCTTGAAGTAAATATCAATGATACACAAGAAAATATGGAGTCAATAATTCAAACCCAAATATCGACAATGCACATTAATAGTGTAATGGAGATTTGATGGTGAGCATAGAATCAACATGTCAAAGGATTATAAAATAAAATATAGATAAATGATGTAATGATGATTAAATGTCAACAATTAAAGGATACAAAGGTAGAATACAAGAGTAACAAGTGTCATAATCTTGATGAGTGATCAAGAAAATCAATGTTTTACACTTGATCTTATGAATAAGCAACAAAATCAATAGTTTTTGTTTGATCATGCACCCAACATATCAATGGTGCTAGGCAAGACAACATTTCAAAGATCCATTATTAAACAAGAAGCTTTCATATGGTTTAAGAGCATTAAAGAAATCAAAACTATTCATTAAGTACACATAGAACCTATAGAGCTACCAAGTGGTAAAATATCAAAAACTTGGAAGGAGGATCAATGACCCACAATAAAGTCAAGGCTAGAAGGATCCAAAAGAGATCAATAGTGTGAATTGAATAAATCTTTAGGAGGCATGAAACGATGATGCATGCCCAAAAGTGATAATGATCACAATTTAAATAAATGAATAAGATTTCATGACAATGCCACATAGGTAAAACACATCATACTAGAAGATATTATAGACTCAAGCATGCAAAAGGTATACATGTGAAATCCAAATACAATCTGAGTTACCAAATCACACATTTTGAACTTGATTACTACCATTGGATCCCTATGTCAACCTCTAAAAAGCCCTACATTGTCTCTAAATTCATTATGTTGAGCTGAGAAGAGTTGGATTATCATTTTCAAAAGGATAATTTTATTGATATTATAAAAATGGTGAACCATAAACATGTTTCAAAACAAGAGGTTGAACTATATTTATCATCATATTTATAAGTCAAAATTTTCAAGGACACATATTTTTTAGTTGCTTCATTAAACATAGGGGATAACAATTACTCTAAGATCTTCTAGACAATTGAGAACAAACCAATTATCACTAAGGAAGAAGAGAAGATCCTCCTAGCATATATAATCTATGATTACATTATGACCATTCAAATGACTGGTCTACACTATGCTATGGCTAAACCAGAGGAACTTCATTATATTGATGTTCTTGGTCTAATTTTTAAAGAAGCTAAAATAGATAAGGGTATGTTTATTAATGAATATAATATAAGGAAAATTGCTTACATATACCTAATTGCCTTTGAGTATTACTACAAATTGGCTAAGCCCCAGATTTACCTAATTTTATTTAATTCATGAGATAATAAGTGCAACATGATGGATACCCTAGATATGTGATGGGAAGTAGGTAACTAGGTTATTATGGATCCTACTAAGAACATCCCCATTAATCAATTTAGACCTAAAATCAATATGGTAATGAACATGATGATCAAGTTGTATGGATGTGAAACTATAGCATATGTAGATCCAATATGGCTACCCATGGTGTATTTTATCATTGAAAAGGTAATGGTTCCTCTATTAGGTGATATAATCAACATCTCCCTAAGTAAATAGATAAATGCAATCAAGAATAAGAAGAGGACTAAGTTTTACATGATGTCATATTTATTGGATGCCCTATGTGTAACCACCAATATTACAAATCAAATATAATGGTCTCCAAATGGCACCCATACTGTATCCTAGTACTATTCAAAGTTTCACATCTATAAGTATAGAGACCACATCTAGTTTATTTATGAATATGTTTACCCTACATTAAATAAAGCTATAATTAGAATTCTTATGGAGAGAATAAGCCATTTGATCAAGAAATCTATTGAATAAATGGGGGACATATGGTTATATCTTAATTTCACTATCATAAGGATTGAAGGAACCCAAAATGATCCTCTCAAATTACTAGTTCATGTATCAGATAAATTATCATAACAAGAAGTAGCCTACCAATTGCTCCATGGGATAGATGGAATTTGTAAAACTAAGTTAAATGGAATCCTACATAATTTTTCTATGACAATTGGAAAGACCACTTTCAGACATTGAGATGACATTGAAGATAACTCAAAGCATAGAGTGTATTTCAATTTGTAAATTGATGATGATGGGTAATGGGATCCTTATGGAAAGGTAAAGGAACAATTTAGAATCAAAGGAATTCTGAAAGTGCCTTATGAACATGAGCCCAATGAATTTGATTTTATATACACTAAACCATCATCCTACTTTGAAGTAAGTAATATATTGAAAGAGTACAACATAAGTCTTGAGTATAGATTGAATAGGGACCATAAAATGGAACATAGATAGAAATTGGACCTTGGGTAGTATCATTTAATCAATTTTGGTTCTTATAAGCTTCCCATAGTAGAATTATAAACATAGGATAGACCAGAAGAAAAAAGATGAGTGTTATTGCTTCAAGTTCATCAGATCTTAAATCTTCTAAGGAAATAAGACAATAATTACCAAAAGAGGAGGTTCATATGATAGCATTGGATCTTAATGAAGCTATTTAAGATTTACTTAGAATGTTATCTATAATATATGTGTTAGATTTAGATGTAGAGGATAAGGTTGAATAAGTCAAATAGGATAAGGTAAATTCATTGGACTTGATGGTTATTGACACTCTTAAGAGGAAAGTTGAGAATGCCATTATCTCAAAAATAAGAAACCCAAAGTGACTATCAAACCAACTTTGGAGACTTTTAATATGTTTAGTGAAGAGAATAAAATATATGGACCACTTATTATTGAGTGGTTCATTTATGAACCAAGGGTAAAAAATATTCCCACTATCAATCATCCATGGGTTTTGGTGAAAGATACTCACATCCATCTGTAATAAGAGTTGAAACCTTAAATTATTGCTTTGCAAGAAGAAGAGGCAAGGAGATTGGATATTCCAAATCAAGAAATAATCTAATCATAAGTAGAGGCCCCAGTTCCATATTTGACCCAATATTTAGTTTGGGTTAGGTTTGATCTAGATACCACTGGTTTGTAAAGAGTGACTGACAAAATAGTCATGTAGGTGGTGAAGAGATTGTATATCAAAAGATAGATCTTTTGACCCATTTGACTTAGAACCAAAAAAATGAGGATAGGTGAAGATCATATCTTTAGGTGGATGTCCTAAAATTATCACAATCATAGTTATAAATGTTGCAAGCTACTATCGAATGGCTAAAACAACAAAATAAGAACCAGGAGGATCTGTTTATTTTGTCTATTCCAAGGGATTTGGTTAATAAGTTTGAAGCCACTATGTATGATGTATTCAGCTTTATGAAGTCAATAAGTTCTAAGCAAGATGTGATGGTAAAACAAATTACCATAAATATGAACCAAGTGATTCATTGGCAGGTTTCATATAATAAGATAAAAGAATTGATCAATATATTAATAAAGGACCAGATTCCTAAGTTTAAAGAAGTTAACCTGGCTCATTTAAATATGGATATGGTGATATTGATAGAAAATATCTAAGATATGAATAAACGGTCCAAATGTATGGTAGGTATTTCTATAAACTTCATGTAATTGAAGAACTAAATTATGCATATAATGGGGATCTTCATCAAGGACCCAACTACCTTCAGTCTCATTGGCTTGATAATAGATGAGGAGATCCAACACAAGGCTACTCAATTCATGTAGGAGGTGAAGAATAAAGGCTAGGGAAAAATAGGGCCAAATAATAAAAAGATTTTTTCCATGATCCTATCTACAAAAGAGAAAATAGGAGATGTTAGGAGTATCAAGGAGGCCTCAGATAGGGTTGATAAGGACTTCAAATAGTTCATAGGGAAAGAAGAATAATTATTCATGGACCCAATTATCAACCTTAGGTTAATTATTGAACAACATGACAAAGCAATGAAGATCTTAGAGCAATAGAAACAAGCAACATCTAAAAGCTAGTTATGTTGACCTAAAATATTCATTTGTATAGGAACATGTACATCATTTGAAAAGGGAATAATCTACTTTGTAAAATCATGTGCAACTTTGTAATACACATTACTTATAGGTTATTCCATTTGTAAATTGTATGATTTTATAAAGTTATAGAAGGACAACTATCCTTGACATTTGGCTAATATTCATTTGATAATGACTAACTGACATACCTCAGGGTCTTCTATAAAAATATGTATTGTCCTTTGTAAAATGAAGGAAGTTTTTAGAGCAAAAAACTATTCTATAAATTTCGAGAAAGTAATGCAAGCAATGGAATTCTTCAAAGATTGTCCTGTATTTATTTGTGTAGTTATTATCATGGTGACTTCATCAAGTATTTGGTTTGATGTTTAGATTTAAATTATTTTTTTGGATTCTAGATGTCCACATGTTAATGTAGAGTTGTCAATTTGAGCTTATGCTAGATTGATTGAAATATTTTAGATTCATTTTCTTTGATTTTATTGAAGATGTTCTTACGCAATTTTCCTATGGAAGTAAATCCTTAAATTGAATTTGGTTTCTATTTTTTGTTATTTCAACTATCCTTAAACATTTTCTTGGTATATGATAGGATTTGTGCTTTTGGATATTTCATGTCATATATTGGTTTGAATACATATCTTTGATGAAATTAAAATCTTTGGAATAATGTATGGATTGAATATCATTAATATTATCCTTCTTTCTACCCTACCCTTTCTATTTTCTCTTTCTATTGATTAATTCACTGTAGTTTAGCTTTTCATTGTAAATATTCATGCTAGATTAGGGTTTAGGCTTTAGGTTTTGATCATAATTCACTATAATTAGTTTATATTACTTTCATATTTCATATATAAGCTTTAAGGCCATGGCTAATCCCAACAACCACTTACATTTCATTTTGTGAATAGTTATATATCTTGACCTCTACTCTACCACAGATATCAAGAATATCAAAACCAAGAACTGATGTAATGGATTCTTTGAATCTAGAAATGATAAGTGTTTATTAACACTATGTAATCCTTATGATACACTTTCATTAATCAAAATTCACCTCATATAAATTGTCAATGATATCCTAGGTGTACTTAATATGTGGGGAGGGGAGGTCATAATATCTCTCAAAGATCAGCCCTACAATGAAAGTAATGGGGAACCCCTAGGATATAGATTTAATTAGCCTAGATTCACACATTGACCTCCCAAAGATTTTATAGACTAGGTCAGTGCATGGCATCAAATCAAGTTTAGTTATGAACTTGTGGATACCAGTAACATTAATGGTGAGGATGTTTAAAGCTAAATGAATTATGTGTGGCATTGCCTCAGCTTCATCAACTACCCTAGATGATTCTACATTGAAGTAATTTCTATTGTAATGTGTGTCTCCTAATGCTATTGCCTCAGGAATGAATTTAGTGTCCTTACAAATAACTTAAGTACCATACTAGAAAAGGAAGTCATCATTCCCAAAGGGAATGCTCTTACCCAGATTGGAGAGACCTACCTATGCCATATCTACAATATCCAAGGTAGAAACCAACATCCTTTTATATCTCCTTCTACAGCTTTTGAGCTCTAAAAATAGTGGTTAGGGTGCAATCTATGAATAGCTTGAGTTTTTTCATACTAGGAGAATTTAGATAGTAAGGGAGATTAAATGTATATAGCTTTAAATGAAAATGTAGGTAACAATAGTTGAGTTGAGTAGCCTTTTGAAAAATCACTTTGATTAATTCAAAGTTGATAGTGATTCTAGTTCATGCTATAATAATGGTGAGATTTTCAACTTTATATTTAAAACACTTTGAAATATTGTTTTTGGGAATTTAATTGCATTAGAATTCAAATTTAGTTTTAATTTAAATTTGATCCACTATCAATTTTATCTTTAAAGCTAAATATTTACACCTTTTAACAAGTGGCATACTACCTTAGATCCAATTAGGCATTTGTGGGGTCTGAATATGAGTAAGTTGTTTATTCAGCTCAAAGTATGGACACATGACACATTTCAATTTATGGTAAGCTCTCGCATGGCATATTAGTGTGATGGCTCATTATATCCTAACATGTGAAACCTTTCAATTCATTGAGACCTTTCAGGTGGCCTTTTAGATTTTATTAGTTGTGAGAGTGCCTCATGTTGATTTTGCAAGCAATCAAAGATATTATTTTTTAGGTGTTGCCTTTGTAGGCAATCATAGATTTCCCCTTGGCAGGTGTCACCATCAAAAGGATTTGGATAGCATTTGGAAACTTGGTGCTAATCATGTGGCCTAGGTAGAGACACACATCTATATTAGAGGTGATCTCATAGACCTCATGATGTAGCTTCATAGGAATGACATGTGGCATCATCTCACAAGTCCAAATGGGACACATAATTATTTTGGGCTTATACTATATAAAATTTCACTAGATTTATTTATATGCTTGGCCATCCATGCACTTAGATATCAATCCAAGTTAGTTTTAGACTTGGTGGGGCTAGGAACAAGGATAGTAAGGTCATGGTGCACAAAATTTAATCATTTTATAATATTGGCATGAGTTTCACATAAGGCACAAGCCTTGTGTACTAACCCAAATCACAATAATGAAGGGATCAATCCTATGTTGGGCTAGTTGTATCATGGTGAAACTCAAAGTTAAAAGGGACTTAGTCATTTTCCATAGGAGTTTAGGTGGTCATCTGACATGAGGTTATTCAAGGGAGTTTAATAATTATAAGCCTTCTTAGTGTTCCAAGTCCAAGGGGCAAGTCCATACTTAGAAGGGTTGGGTTTTTAAGGGTGAAAACTATGAGAATAGCTAGATGGAGTCATTTAGGAACTTAAATGATTCATAAGGATGGCTTATGTTGAATAACCCATTCTTAAGATAGCACTTTAGGTCCAAGTCATGGAACCTTGGTGCATTCAAGTTTCATCCCTTAGTCAATCTATAGGTTAGTCAAGGATATTAAATGACACAAGGATTCCATTAGTGACCAAGGTTGAACCTCCATATTCTAATGTATTATGTAAAAATTAATACAAAGCTTAAATGAAACCAACTTATAAACATAACTTTGCATAGACTATTAAACAAAGATTAATACTCCATTCTTTCAATAGTATTCTTCATTAATTGATAGTTTATCAATAGAGTTAAATACAAATAATAGAGTATATGTTATTTGTAACTCTATTCATGTTATTTGTAAGCTTGGGTAATACATTCTAATCTCTAAACTCTTATATGCATACTAAAAATAACACTAATGGTTCACACTCTATTTCATCATAGCTTTGTTATGATTAAACACCCCCCTTGATCTTCAAATGAAAGCCTTCTTTTATAGGATAATGGGTATCTCCTATCAGGTTAGATGGGCATGTGTTAGGTGTTGAGCTATCATGAATCTACCAGATCCACTATGTTATCTAGAATGGATGAGCGCATGTCATGTACTATTTTATCATTAAGGGGTTACTATCTTACCTAATCCACTCTCTGACATTTGAGATTTTTTAGCTTCTATGTCCAAGTCTTGTCAGGGATGTCTTTAAGTAATTTAATGTTATACAATTACCCACTATCTAGTGTAGAATCTATGGGGACTTCTCTAGCTAGCACCAAAATGTACAACAAAAGGAGGTAAGAAACATTTCCAAATGTTGCCTTATATCAAGATTAGTCTAGTTGGTACAATCCATGTACTTGATCTAAAAATGGGGCTCAACATTACCCCATACAAAATTTATAGTCCACCCCAAATTAATGTTTTAATTCCTTAGGCATGCACAACTTGAGCATACCTTATTCTAGATCTACCTTGTAATTTTCATATCCTTGGATAACACCCTTAATTTCATCAATGACACCATCCACTTTAGTTAATGTGTCCTCAAGAGAAAGTAAATCCATAATTTAGAGATATTTTTTAAAGGCTTCAAGCCTTTCTTTCATACACTTCACCCCATCATCCAAAATCTCTACCTACTCACTGGCCCTAGTTTGGAAGGCATGGAAGGCTACCTCTAATTCCTACTCCTAGGTTTTTAATTGAGTTATAAGGTAATTTACCTTAGCCATTATTTTCATGCACTCAAACCCTGTCACTATAAAGGAGTGTTGGAATAGAGATTATTTATCCTCTTTTGCCTTTTTGAGGCACACATCAATTACGGCTACTTGGTTGGTGAAATTGCAAAAGATATTATCTACTTCTTCTATACCTTCTTAAATCCTAAAAAAGAGGTACTCCACTACATCCAACCTTTTATTTAATTATCTCCTCAAGGCCTCATAAGGGTCTTTTTATTCTTTTAGTGATAGACTCATTCTTGGTATCATATACTTTATGAAAATGCAGATGCAATCAACCTCCTTCATCTTTGATGTATCTACACCATCTAGGAAAGATGGCTCCACCCAATCCACACACTCTATTAGTTCTTTGAGATTGAGATTTATTACCTCAAGCTCTTTCTCTGTGTATTTTTCTTTCTTTAATTATTAGAGTGAACATCATTAATGATGATCTTGTGTGCCAGTGAGGATTTCATCTTTATTAAAATATTTCTAGAGTGCACAAGGTTCATATATCAAGGATTTAGTAGATGATAATCATGCCCTTCTTCAAGCTTCTTGGCATGTCGTATTTCCTTTGTTAGAACCTCAAATTAGGGTTAATCCATGTAGTAGTCCAATTCCTAAGAGACTTGGTGGCATGTCAGGGTTGTATCAGTCCTTGGAGGCATGCACTCCATCAAGTATAAGTCATCATACTCGAACTCTTACTACACCCTTTCCCTATTTTTGGGATCATACTCTTCATCTTCACCCAACTCTTCTTCCTCACTAGCACTAATACCAAATCTAGTGTCTTCATCTTTTTCCCCTTTTTCTTCTCTCTTCTCATCTTCTCCTTCTTTCTTCTCCTCCCCCTCTCTTTCTATAATGTTATACCTACCATCATGTTGCTCTTGTAGGGGTTATTTTATGTACTTATCCCCTTCATTAATTTCTTCTTACCATGGCCCCATTTCTTCCATTTCCTACTTCGAGGTCCTAACATAACCTTATTTTTATTTAAGCACCCCTTCAGAGTCAAGGCATGCCTATTATGTGGCTTCCTCCACTATCCTAATGGAGACAATAGGTACTATTTTTGGTAATTTCTCTTCCTTGGGTTCCATGATTATGGAAGATTTATTATTTTCTCTTTATTCTAACATGCACACCCTTTCTTCACGGACTACTTCCTCTTCTCTCTCCTTATTCTTGGCATTATCTACTTTGGCCTTTCTTTCTATCTCTTCTTTCTTGGCCTTTTATTTTTTGGCCTTCCTCTTCATGTCTTGCATAGTGTATTTATTCTCTCTCTCTCTCTCTCTCTCTCTCTCTCTCTCTCTCTCTCATCTCTTCATGCATCATGTTTAATTTTATCATTGCATCAATATGGCCTTATTTAAAGCCCATGTCTTTCCATTGGTATTGCAGCTCTTCTTCCATTTTCATGCCTAAGTGGGTTGCCTCTTCAGTCCCCTTACCCATTTTTCCTTCTTGACTTCCTTTTTCTATTAGTACCTTGAACTCCTTTTTCCGTTACTCTTGAAACTCTACCATTTGAATGACCTCGTTTAACACCCCTACCTTAGCCATTTATTCCTTATATTCTTCCAACTCCTATGTCCTCTAAACTTTGGCCTCACTAGAGCTGAGTCTTCCTAAACTTCACCTCAGCTTTTTTCACTCAATTTGAGGTGGAGGGAAGGGGTTTATTCACTTGATGAGGACTCATCATCCTTTGGAAAAATAAAGGTGCCCCACCCCCACTATTTTTCCTCAAACTCCTCTACCTCCTCTTCTTTAGATATAATAATTTTGGGCATTAGGGAGGGAGCCTTCCATTTATTTTTCTCCTTTGCACTAGAGGGGGAATTTGGTGAAAAGTGCATGTACTTCTTATATGACTTTGATGTAAATTATTCCCCTTTTGAAGTGATTTTCAACTTCAATCACTCCTTGATATTTTCTAAGGTATCCCCTATTTTCATCATTGGATACTTCTTTTTGGTGGGCACTGGGGTTCCCCTCATCCTTTATTTGGATATGGGGTCTTTTCTCCACTTAGTGATAGACTTAGCACTAGAATCCTTATTCCTTAGATTCATCACATAGTAAAGTCTATGGATGAATCTAAGGATGGTGACCTTGTAGATTGGATCAATATCTAGGAGATATAAGGTGTCTTCTTCATCTTTAATCATGCTTCCATCTGCATGGGGGAACCTACACAACATTCTTTATCTTTTTACATCAAGATTATTGACTAAGATGTCCATTCTTTATGCATTTAGGATTTGATAAGACACATCTCAAAAATATTCTAATAAGAAGGCAAAGGGAAGCTTTAGCCATCTCAACTTGTTCCCATACTTTAGTGCTACACACATGACATAGTAGTGTTGCATCACAATAAAATTTACCACTCAAAACATGCTCATGGGAAGCCCCTGGAGTATGCACTACTCCAGTCCAAAGGATTTGATATAATACTCACACTAATGTATTATCTGAGTCTTTTTTTTTGGGATAAAGGTAGTGGGTCAAGTTTAGTCCTTGTATTTCTATGTGTGTTTTGGTAATACCCACAAGTTGTCCTCACTTGCATCAAAGATCCTGATATCCTCCATTATGATCAAGATGAATATGGATCCCCATATGAAGGTTCATTTAGTGATGTAGAAATCAAGCACATTCTTGGTTAATTTTTTCATAATGAATTGCATGATGTTAAACTAGATGTCTTGTACCATATGGTAGGATAATTAGAGATATGCCTTAGACACATATGCCTACTAATTTATAGGACATAACTTTGAGCTCATGAGGCATGCCACAACCCTCATGATGAGGTCTTCATGATTGTTGATCAAGAATGTATAGCCCGCTTTGAAGTAGTTTAGTAGCTTTGCAACTCACTCTACCTCCTCCTCATCATCTATTAGTTGATGGATATCTCTACCTATGTTTAGGAGCCTAATTATTCATCTTATCATCTACATTAAGATATTCATGCACTGACCTATGAAGTATATGTGGTCCTTATGGATGTGTGAGAGAAGGAATTAAATGAGATCTTCCATCTTTTTAAATCAAGGTAACTTATAGAGCTAAGTTTCACTTGAGGCCTTTAACTTATCTCAAATTTAGACATCCAAGAGGGTATCACCTTTGGGGATTTTGTGCCCTATATTCACCATCTAGTCCTACACCAAGTCATAGAAATGGCTCAACATTAATGGTTATATTATTTCAACTACCATATGTGTGATAAAGAGTGCAATGGTTATCTTACTGATACCTCTAAGTGTAAATTACATGTATTTATAGGACATTTTTAAGCACCTTGTTATCCACAATTATGATGCTAACCACCTCAAATATCTATGCCTTTGTCTTGGCAATAGATGTTCCATTAATAATTTTGACTTACTTGGGTTCTACTTGCATAAGTGCAGAGCTTGTTGCCTTCCTCTTTTTTATCATTCTAAATCTATTAGTATTAGACCTTTAACAGTGTGGCTTGTTGAAGCCTATAATAGTGGTTAGCACTTCTATAGTTATAGGGTCTCTATTTTTACATATAGATTTGAGTTTTATTGGTTGTTAATGGTGGCCTAGTGATAGATTCTTGATTTAACCTAGTTTTTTGTATGAACCCTTCTTCAGTCCTTCACATTAGTTTTCAATGTGAATGTACTCTATTTTTTTGTACCTATATTCACTCAATATGATTGTTTTTTCTTTCTTTATCTCTCTAGTTTCTCACTAAGTTTGCACTAAGTCTTACATTAGCATAAACTTGGTAACCTTAGTAAATCCATTGTTTGCCCTTTCATATATTTCTTTGTCAACCACCACTATTAATATAGGCTTAATGGCATAGGTGTCTTGATCTTCTTAGAAAATGTTAAAAATCTATAAAATCTTCAAAAATCTCCTATCTTGTATGCATTAATTATGTATCTATGTGCCATTCCCACCTGATTGAATGCTCCTAACAACTTTTTGGTTAAAGTGATGTGTGGTTCAAATAGTCACTTCCCATTCCTTCTTGGGTGGATGCTAACTATCTTGGATGACTTTCTTCTACATGTGTATCCTTTGACATGACCTTTGCCTAAGTACAACACCTCACATGTATGTAACTCAACCTCCTTGATTCTACCTCTTCTCTATCTATTATCTTATTTCAAGCACCATTTTCTTCCTTGGTTGATTTATTATAGATCATATTACCTTGGCCTATCCTACCCCATATAAATCCCTTGTGTTATCCCTCTAACTTTTTGTTTTTCTCATGATGTTCTACCACACTTTTAGTATGTGTTTCTTCATTGCCTACCTTACACTCAACCATGTTAGGAATTTTCATTTCTTGCCTTCATGTTGATTTGGCACTATATCAATTGGTGTGCCTCCTTATGACTCTGGCATAAAATTAGTGCCAAAGTGGTTCATTCTTGGGCCCTTAAGGTCCTCACACTTCTAATTTTGCACATATATCACTCTTAGATACTTTTTCTTACACTTAGTAAGCTTCACATTCCCACTACTAAGATGTCTAGCCTCATATACTTATGGGCACAAGTGCTCAACTCACCTAATTGAAATTATGTGTGAAGTGTTGACACAAAAGTTCTTATGGCCTTCACATGCTACTTACTACCTCTATACACTATATAAGGGACACAACAAAAAAGGAAAGAGTGGTCTAGCTTGCACTAGACTTTATTTTGGTCAACTCAACTCAAACTGACTATTAACCAAGAAGTTAGAGTTTTTAGGGTGCGAGTGTCAGTGTAATGCCTATATGGATTTAGTTAGTTGCCATCAAAATGCCTATGGATAATTTTTTCAAAAAATGTGCATAACTTACATGAACCTATTTTAAGATGTGTTGGATGATGCATGGATCCATCCATTAGATATGAAACTTTTTTAGGTGCTTGAAGTACTTTAAATCATAGAGTATTATCAATGCTCCTTATGTAAGCTCCTTATGCTTGATTTTATTATCATGACATCACTTTTGTCATGATTTCTCAACCCATTGACTGCATTTATCTTGGGTGTGCATCTCATCCAAGTGATCCAAGTCTTTCAACCTTGTAATTAAAGATTTTTGGTCATCTAAGTGGCCAATGTGTGTAATACACAAGGAGGGTACCACAAATTCCATGGGCAGAACTACTTTAGTGCCAAACACTAGTTGAAATAGTGTATCCTTATTTAAGTGCTTATAGGTCATGTAGTATGCCTAAAGTACTAATGAAACATGATCATCCTAGTTCTTGAAACCAACATCACATATCTTCATTAGGCATGTTCTTAATATTTTATTAAGGGCTTAAACCATGCCATTGGACTAGGGATGATATGGGGTGGTCTTGTGGTGCTCCACCATGCATTCAGTTAGAAGGATGCACACCATTTCATTGATGAAATGAGTGCCCCTATTTCTAGTCAAACTCAATGGGCATCCATATTAGCTTATGATGTTATCCCATATAAAGTGCACAACTATATAGTCTTTGGTCAATGTGGCTTAGGCCCACTTGGTGAAATAGGTGCCTAGGCAAGAATGGAAATGAGAGGAATCTTATCTTGATGGTTGGGCTTCTTAACACATTGGAATGCATCACATGAATTAATGTACCCCTTGGCATCTTGGAGCAAGCTTGGCCACCATAAGCTTGACTATAATACCTTGCACATCATTACATCACCAATTCAATCACCTCATGTGATCCCTTCTTGTGATTCCTAAAGGTTGGAGTCTTGTTCATGTTCCAAAACACACCAACATAGGACTTCATCCCTACTTAGTTTATATATCTCCCCTTTAATGAGCTAGAAGGGGTTGGCATAAACCACAAGTTATTTCTTTTCCTTAGTAGACAAGGTCTAGTGTATAAACCTAGATGTTATGAGAGTGATAATCTCTATTAGATATTTAATAATGTGCTAAAATTTGTACAAATATGCATCTAGCATGTCATCTTCAATGGGTGCCATTGTATTTCCAGAGTTGATGTAGGATAAATGGCTTGACCCTAAGTTCTACTTCTCAAGTTTGATGACTATAGAGAACTAGAATTTATAGAAGAGAATAATCCATCTGCATATGAACTCATGTAAAACAAGCTCATTAATGAGGTACTTGAGTGCCTCATGATCTATGAAGAAGATGAAAGAGGTTGTTAAAAGGTATTACCTAATTTTTTTCAAGGCATAGACCATTACCAACACCTCATGCTTGGTGGTGGTATAATTATACTTTACTTATGTCAATTTTCTACTTGTAAAGGAGATGGGGTGGTCCATCTTTCCCTCACCTGGTTGTGCCAAAATGGTTCCAATGGTAGATCTTGAAGCATCAATGTGGATGTGGAAAGGAGTTGTCTAGTTAGGAAATTATATAATTAGTGCACTAGCCAACTTTAACAGTAATATTTCAAAGGCCTCCTCTTGTTCCTTGCCCTAGTATAATGGGCCATCCTTGTGAAAGAGATCCTTTAGAGGTTCTATAATATTTGCATATCTCTATACGAAATTTATGCAGTAACCATAATGACCTAGAAAGGTGAGAACATATTCCTACATTTAGAGAGTCTGGAGCTGGATTATTATGGCTATCCTTGTTATATCAACAAGAAAACCATCCTTGCAAATGATGTTCTTGAGTAATATCCTAAATGGAGTTGTAAGTATTCACTTATTCAAGTTTAAGGAGATCTAGAGTTACCTACACCTTTCAAACATGAGGTACAGATTGTCATAATGGTCTTTTACAAGACCATACATAGTCCTGTCATCAAGTTACACTTGGAGGAACTATTGATAAAGTCCTTGAAGGTAGTGATCACTATCCTTGAGAATATAGCTGGTGCATTTTTAAATCCAAAGGGCATAGGTTATAGGTGAAACAAAACCATCTTGTTGTAAATGTTATTTTTGGATTATCCTCCTCTTTGATCTACACCTAATGATAACCTAAAAACCCATCAGTGAAAATGTAGATTTCATAGCCTGTGACTCCATCTAGGACCTCATTAATGAATGGGATTGGGAATAGATCATTAGTGTAGATAGTGTTAAACATCCTATATTTGATGAAAATACATATGAATGCATCTTTTTTATGCTAATGACCATTAGGTTTACCCACTTAGATTCATATACTGAGTAGATGATACCAACAACTAACATTACATCAATCTCCATATTTACCTTGGCATGGAGATTGAGATTCATCTGATATGGGCACTTCTTAACTAACCTCATGCCATCCACCGACTTGATTCTAATTTTCCAAAGTGAAGGTTGGGTGTTCTTCATGTCTTTAAATCTACACAAGAACAAGTCTAAAAATTCTTTCAAGAGGTCTATAATTCATGCCAGCTCTGATTTAGCCCAATAAGTGCTTATAATGGAAATCTTTATCTCACCTTATATGCTAATGTCTACTTTAGTGGTCTTGAGTGGCACACAGTAGGGTTCATTTATTTCTTTATGAGAGTATTACACTTGCCTTATCCCCTCTAATGTTTTAATCTAAAGATGAAATAGATCTTCATCATCTAGGGTACTATTATCCATCAGGTGCACAAGATTTTGTCTAACTATTAGAGCCTTCCAATTATGAGTCACTATTGAGCATTATTTATTTGAAGAATATTAGGAGTGATAGTCCCTTTTCCCTAAACATATCCTTAAAATGATCTTTTGAGACAACAATTCCTCCAACACCACCCTATGAATGACTTGTATTATCTTCTATAGCTCTAGGTTCTATGAAGAAAAGAAGGTGTGTACAAACCTCTCCTTAAGTATCTCCTAGTTTCCTATCTCATGGTGCATCTCATTTACAATATACCACACTCATGACCATGTTTTAAAGGTACTATAAAATGAGTGCACCCATAAACCTTTTGGTGCATTCTCATTGTAGATAGTGTAGGTTTCTTCGCATAAACACACATTCACAATTAGGTCACAATCATCGACATAAGTAGGTATGTACAAATCATCATTAATTTTTCCAAACCTAGTGTATATTTCTACCTTCACATCCCACCAAGTTGGTAAGCTAGGTTTCTATACAACCCACTAATGAGCAATAATGGTTTTTAAGGTATGCACTAGTGTACCCATCTGATCTACCTCCTCAGGGATATAGGATTCAATGTCTTAAACATATTTTTTTATGGCTTGGATCCCTTAATACTTTGGAAGTTATAAAATATTAGATTTACTAAGTTAGAGTACCCTTTTCTCCACCTTTTAGGTGTAATGGACCAATTTATTCTTGTGGTGTTTAACCTTAATCAACCCTATCCTGGCTAGTCTTGGCTCAGCTACATGCACTAGGTGACACCTTCAACCATTGATCTTATAGGCCTCTTTGAACCATTAATTATAGGTTATATTAGTTGTATTAGAGGTTGATTATCCATATTCCTATTCAAACATGCCTTGGTCATTAGCATTGAGCTTCTCGATACCCTACACTATGATGTTATAGATGTGGTTGATCTTGTCCTCGAGATCAAAACTTTTTATGTATGGGGGCCCTTAGTCATTTGAAAGAGGGATCACCACTCTTTTCTTATCACTATAAAAATTCATATAATGCTTCTTAAACCACATGATTTCATTATTTTAATATCACCATGGTCTTCCCAATAATGCTAAATAGTTGTCTTATTCTACCAAATCGATGACCTTAAAGTCCATGTGGAACTCAATACCTATGATATCTATAATAGTTCCCTTCAAGATCTTGATAGGTTGCACTCAAGTTTTTTTATCCATGAACAACATATGAGGTGAATGTCTCAAGGGTGGTCACCCCATTTTTTTGAATCAGAATATTAACCTTAATGCCCATATCAATTAGTAATTCACAAACTGACCACCCATTGATGGTGGCATCTATCAACAACTCCTAGTCATACTCATCATTTTGAGTATGCCTTAATTTGTATACCCGTTCCATATGTAGCATAAAAATCTCAATTATCTAAAGCATAACCTCTACTTCTAGTTTCTTCCCTACATGCTTTATCAACAAATCCTTTAGCAAGGGCAACATTCTTTTAGTTTGTAAGAGGCATAGGATCTTGGTTACTTCCTCCACTTTAGCCTCCTAGTGATTTTGATTCTTATGCAAAGTAGTGGCCTATGCCTCTGAATATCTAAAAAATTGAAGTTCACCCTACAAATTTTATATCATGCTCATGGTTTATTGTAAGGCATCATTTTATCATGCAGGGTTAGGATATGGTGTAGATTTTGGCTCCAACCACATACATGCTTAGTGTGGATTGATTCATCATAGTCTAGGTGAAAATATTTGATTGACATAGTGGGTGGTTAAGTAATGAACCCACTCCCTATTGTGTCCTACACCTTATGTGGCTCCTTATGATCTTATTGTGGCTTGGGAGCCCACATTTCCTATTTGGGCTCGTGCCTCACCATTACTGCACCTTTATCCATACTAGGTTAACCTTAAGTTATCTTTTAGTACAAGTCTAAGCATTCTTCAATTGAGTGTGGTCCTTGATAGTACCTGCACATTGGGTGCATGGGGTAGTCATGCTGATAGTGTTCAATTGACCCACACTTGTAACATAATCATGGTGGGAATATTCTTCTACCACATCCTCCTCCTCATCTACATGTGCCTCTTTGGTTACCATAGACCATATTGTTCTAGCCATAGCATTCATTTCCTTAACCCACCTAACCACCACCTAATGTCATTACCTACCTTGTGCCTCTTTCCATGTTCTAGTGTATCTCATTAATGACTCTATAGTCTGATGTTGAGTGTATATAGGCATCGCACATCTTTCAGTAAATGGTGGTGTTTACTTGGATACCACACTAAAATAAATGACAATTTTGTGAGTCATGTGGCCCATGACAAAACTCATAGTTGAGAAGTAGGGTGTGAAAATTTATTCATAGGTAGTTTTTCTTTTTATGCCCCTCCATCTCATAGCTAGTGCACCATAACCCACTATGAGTGTCATCTGCCAAACCAATGGTTAAATTATATAGATGGGAAGCCATTAATATAATTTATGCCTCCATGAATAAGTTGAACTTGGTATCAATGATACCTACCACCTCAACCTAGAGCATGAATTCAAGTGATTTATAGGGTTTTGTGAAGGTATTCATAGATAACACTCTTCTAAATGGTACTAACAAGCCACAAACAAACTATTATCCATGTTGGGAGTGGTGAATTCCATATGAAGCATCGATGTAATATTTTTATATAACTCATCATATAAGTGCATGCTCTTCAATAACCCTTGGTTAATTTCCTTGAGCATCATGATGCTCTGCTACTCAAACTCAAGGATATCAAACTCTTTCAATAATTCTTCCTTTAGCACATTATAATCAACCATAGTCTAGTTCATATCAAAATTTTGATACTAGGTATGGGCATGATCTATTATGGTGGTCAAAAACTAGGTAGCCTTGTATTTGGGCTCATTGATGCCCTAATCACATCATTATAACTCATATTTTAGCACATGATCCATAGCATTTTTAACTCCATGATACTGAGGCAAGTTCATCACCATCTCATAGTAGATCTATTGAGGGGGTGGTACTAGGTTTTAAGGTGTTTGACCCCCTTGGGTTTGAGTTAGAGGTGTCCCTTCCATGGATCCACTTTTAGGGTTGAAGATCAACCCTAATAAACTAGGCTACACTATTGAGGTTATCAACATAGTACCACTTACTGTTGGCACTATGCCACTTCCTATATGTTGATGCCTAGTTGTCTCAACTGACAATCTCTACATAGGAATGTTTATGCCTATGTTCAATGCTCTTGAGTTGGCACTTTCTATATTCACCATACCATTGCTCAATTCTTCATAATGATTACTTGCTCAATCACAAATTGTTGATCCAAATTTTATACCTTATCAAAGTCTATGTTGATAACAAGTTTAGTTACCATTCTTCTTTCTTCTAGTTGAGAATCTAGTGCATGAGCTTACACTTTATGTTTAAAGGGGGTAGGGAATCTTGGCACATTATCAAGTACCACATCTTGTAGGAATCCACCACATTATTCACCCCACTACTATGTCTAGTCTCATACTTCTTCTTCTCTCTCTTCACACTATTATAGTTTAAGGGATCCTTCCCCATGCCCTTCTCACTTGCTATGGGTCCTCTTAGCACTTCTAGGTTTTAAATTCTCTATCAAATTATGCCTTCACTTCCTATAATTTAACCTCTAAAACTCTTAGGTGTTAAGTTGTAGTTCTTCTTCTATTTCACCTTACCTACACTTCCACTTCTCACCCTCTTCACTTGCTCATATATGTAAGGACTTTATATTTCCATTGTTACACTTTATATACTATAATCCACCAAAATATTCTTTAGCTCAATGCTAGGCCTTCTTATGAATGTGACCCTTAGTTCATTAATAAACTCATCATCTACTTCTTCTAATTATGTGAAGGTTGATACTGTGAACTCCAATATGTAGTTGTTCAATACACGACTCCACCACTTATCCATAGTGCACATCCAAAATTCATCTAGGCTCTATAGCCTCTCTATGCATTCTACAATCCACTTGAAGAAATATTTATATCTTTGAATTTTAGTAGTAGTATAATCAACCAAACATCATTACACATGCTTAGGTAGTTCATAAAAGAACACTTCATATAATACATCATACAAGTTAGCTTGTACCCATTTTTTGAGCTTCTACCCTTTGCATGTAAGAAGGTTTTGTATGAAAATATCTTCCACTTGATCTATATAGAACTCAATAATCTCAAATGATAGTTGTAACATTGTTATGTTACACTATTTCAATAATAAAATTCAAAATGTGTCCTCGCAATGGAGCTAAAATGTTGTATAAAAGTTCACTTGATTGATTTTTGCACTTGGCCATGTGATTAGCTATCAAGCCAAGTTAGTTTTAGACTTGGTGGGGCTAGGCATGAGGATATTAAGGTCTTAGTGTAAAAAAATTAATAATTATATGGTGCTATCATCAGTTTCACATAAGGTACAAGCCTTGCATGCTCACTCAAATTGTAATAGTGAAGGGACCAAGCCCACATTAGGCTAGTTGTATCATGGAACAACTTGAGGTTCAAAGGGACTTAGTCATTATTTGTGGGAGTTTAGGTGGTCATCTAGTTCGAGGTTCTTCAAGGGAGTTCAATAATCATAAGCCTTCTTAGTGGTCTAATTCTTAAGGGGCAAGTCCATACTTGGAAGGGTTGGGCTCTTAGGGGTACAAGCTATGAAAATAGATAGTTAGATTCATTTAGGCACTTAAATGATTCATAAGGATGGCTTATGTTCAATAGCCTATTGTTAAAGATAAAACTTTAGGAATAGGTCATGGAACCTTGGTACATTCAAGTTTCATCCCTTAGGTCATCTATAGGTTAACTAAGGTTGCTAAATGGCACAAGGATGCCATTAGTGACTAGGGTTAAACCTCCATATTCCAATCTATTATGTAAAAACTAACACAAAGATTAAATGAAACAAACTTATAAACACAACTTTGTGTAGACTATTAAATAAAGATTAATACTCCATTGCTTCAATAATATTGTTCATTAAATAAAAGTTCATCAATAGATTTTAATACAAATAATAGAATATATGCTCTTCCTAACTCTATTCATGCTCAATGACTCATAGATGAGCTTGGGATATACATTCCAATCTCTAAAATCCTATATTCATACTAAAAAACACTAATATTTCACACTCTATTTCTCTAGAGCTTCACTATGCTTAATCTCCCCCTTGATCTTCAAATGAAGGCCTTTTTATAGGTGAATGGGTGTCTCTTGCAAGGTCAAATGGGTGCATGCCAAGTGCTAAGATGTTATGAGTATACCAAATCCATTATGTTGTCTAGGTTAGACAAGTGCATGCCATGTGATGATATGTTATTTAGGGGTTGTTAGCTCACCTTCTCCACTCTTCAACATCCATGCTTCTTGATCTACTACGTCTACATTTTGGTGGGGATGTTTTTAAGTAATTCAATGCTATGTAATTACCTATCAGTTGGCATAAATTTCACGGTAAATTCTCTAGCTAGTGCCAAAATGTATAACAAAAAGGGAGTGAGCAAACTTTCCAAAGGTTTCATCTCATTAATGTTGGTCTAGTTGGCATGGTCCATGTACTTTCTCAGAAAATGGGATCCAATAGTTTCTATTAGTTCTTCCAAATATCATTCTTATAAGGAGCCTTGAATAGATGTAAGCCATCAAGCCTTGATCTAATAGGTCAAGGCAACCTAGAAGTATTCCTTAAAATATCTTATGATATTTAGATGGATGTAATGTGGTGTGGAAATGTGTTGATCTTGGATGCTCCTAAAAGGAACATTTGCCAATTCAAGAGGTTATTCATGTTTGATTGGTAGTGATTGAGATACATGGTAGCACCTCACAAGCTTTGGAATTTTAATGGGATGTGTGGTAGCTCATATTGAATGGGCTCACTCATGGGGACTAAGATATTGACATGTATCCTTTTTTATGAATTCTAATGGCTAGTTCCTTCATAAGCTCTTCAGATGGTGCCATGTAGCTTCCAAACTTGATAGATTTACTCCAAATGTCTTACATGGAGTGAAATGAATCTCTAAGGTGTTACAGAGCTTGACAAGGTTCATACCTATCATTTTGATTTGTAGTCTAAACTTTGACATCATGTGAGGCATCATAAAATACTACTTTAATTTTGACATCCTTCAAGGTCAACTGAGGAGTTAAGTTAGGTTCTAAAAGATGTCATAAACCATCATAAACAAATTTAAATAAGTTTTGAAATAGAATCTTACAATAAATTGACTTAAACACAACACAAGGTTAATATAATAAAACTCAACAAAGCTTTTTGTGTTAATGTCCATTAGAAAGCCTAGTTATACTTCCTTGTCTACACATCAATGAGTCATTAATGGTTAATAACTCATTGTTAAAATAAAATTAAAGAGGAATTGGAATAATCTAAATATTTCTAAGTACTAATTATTATTTCAAAATGAGTAATTAACCAAGAAATGTAGAAGCACAAGCAATGTAAAATTTGATCAAATTCATATCTAGTCAAATGTTTTACTATGCTAGGCATCTTGGGTATTTTATAAAGGTTAAGAAAAGAGGGTCCCCATTCTGGGAGTAGGGGTTAGTTGATCATAAACAAATGGAAACCTCTATGGGGAACATTGAAAAAATTTAAAACCCATAAATTTTGTTCAAAGATGAATAAAAAATTAGCTATCTCATTATTATCTTTAGTCAGTATCAAAACTAATTTTTAGAACTAATGACAGCCAATAGGCTTGAAATAGTGTTTAAATCTTATAGACAATCATATTATGTGTGTGCTTTGAGGTTCCTTAACCATATCCATTAGGTTTAGAAGTGATAAATTTAAGGTTTGAAGACATCAAAAAATGAAATGACTTAAGCATTTTTTTAGATTTTATATAATAATGCTTTGTTTAGTTAAGGATGGCTTGGGCATTACTCTGCTACTAGCCAGGCATACATAGCCTTGATAGAGATACCTTTGGCTCAATTTTGAATCTTGATCTACTTTCATCTAGGCCTCCATATCCTTAGTAGAGATTGCCTAAATCACCATTCATGGAATCTGAAGTATTTTATGATTTCACTCCATTAATGTATCATTTTTTCTTTTCTTTTTTATACCTACATTCATAAACAAGAATGGTTGGGAACTAGAATTAGCTAGGTGTACATTTTTTTTTCAAAACATAGACTAGACTTGATTCACTTTTAGAGATCAAGTCTAGCCCTAGCAATATATTTGGTGAATTTAAGTGACAGTATGATGTTCCACACAAATTCAAACATTAACTCAAGAAAATGTTCATTCACCTAAACTATATTACAGTCTCAAAATGATTTTAGGATTTTCATGATAAAATTAACTTCTAATTAACCCTACCCAAATTTTATAAATTAGAACACTACTAGAATTTTTTAACTTTGGACAACCAATGCTTAAAACTAGTAGTCCCTTCCATTTTTAAAATTAGACTAACACAGATTAGGCCAATGAATTCTTATCTAGAGGACTTATTACTAAGATAAAACACATAATAAGAAACAAATATCAAAAGAAAGCAAGAAATCACAAAAAAATAAATCAAAGAAGGAAAGTGAGAAATAATAAAGTAGGAAGGCAAAGTAAGAAAAGAAACAATAGGAAAGCAAAGCAAGAAAGAAAACTACACTACACCTACCTACTCTAATTCTAACTAATCTTCTTGTCCTTATGGATTTAGTGATAGAGCAATAGATAAATAATGCTTCATGTATTTCCCATTGATTGACAAGGTTAAGGCATTTCCTTATAAGTATTTGATCTTGAATGTGTTTTCACCTAGTGTCTCTGCCACTTGATATAATCCAATCCAGAGAGAAGTGAACTTGTCATGATTTCCTTTCTTTTTAGGGGCCTTGTCCCATAGTAGGATCAAGTATAATATTCAAAATGATTTAACATTAGCTCACTTATAAAACCATCTCTTCAAAACATCATGATTCTTACTAAAGCTATTTAATGCTTTGTCTTTGGCACCTTCCATTTAGATGATGTTTAGTATTTAGGACTATAGTTTTTCATCATCTTCCATATACTCAACCATAAAATCATAGGTGGGTAGCTTCAATGTGATAGGAAAAATAGGTTTCTACCTACATACAATTAGGAATGGGAATGCCTTGAGTGCTTATTTGTATCTTGTTTTGTTTACCCATAAAGTATATTTTAGCAGGAACTACCATTCTCTAGGTTTTTTTCTCAACAAACTTATTGATGGAATTCATCAAGTTTTTATTTGTGGATTCTAAAAATATATTACCTTAAAGGTAATAGTTTGAATCACACTTGATGATTATCTAGTTTTCATATGCCTGTTCAGTAAATTCAATCAATATGAAGGTTAGGCCATTATCATTTACTAAAGATAGGGATGTCCCAAACTTAGTGATGATGTTTTCTTCTAAAACTTTGATGACATGAATTGTTCTTCTATTCTTCCTAGCCACTACTTCATTCAACCTATTGTAGTAATCTATGGTAGTGAGTACAAATTTGTGTCCTATTGAGGAGTTAGGATTGATTAATCCTATGAAGTTGAGGATCCATTGTTCAAATGGATTCACTTCAATTAATTACTACAAAGGCATTGCTACCTTTGTCTGTCTTTGATCAAATACTTGACACTGATGACATGTTAGTACATGAGCATAGGTGTATCTGAATATGGTTGGCCAAAAATAGCTAGCTCTCAAAATCTTGTGTGTTGTGGTATGCCCTAAAGGGTGACCACTTCCTAGTTTATCATGGAATTTTTTCATAATTTATATGGCTTTAGATTTGAAAACACACCTTAAATAGACTCCCTCATAGTTTTTTTTATAGGGGACTCCTCTTTTGATCATAAAGTGGGATGATCTCAGCTTGAAGGATATTTTATTCTCCCTTTTAGGGTATGGGGGACATAATACTTATAGTAAATAGTTAAAAATGTCATTATACCAATGATCATTAGATACTTGTTCTACTTACACCTATAAAATGTCAATATGTGGATCAATATTTGCAATGAGCTGGATGAGACCTTGACCCCTAAATAATTTATAAAATTTTATTTTAAGTCATATTCTTGGAGTTTAGTCATCTACTTGCCTCTTCTTTCTCCAAGTTCATTTTATCCCAGTATCAACTTGACAATTGGATTACACACTATGGCATAAGTCTTATTTCTCAGGATTAGTGTTTGAACTTCTTGATAGCCTTTACCAGTGTGTAGTCTTCCTTATCTATAATAGGATATTTAAGCTTAATGTTATTAAAATTTGTTCTCATGAAGGAAATAGGGTAATCTTTGTCATCTTCTATCTAATTTAAGAGATCAACAATAGTGTGATCAAAATCAAAATAATAAAGATAAATTCTTAGCTAAAATTAGGACTTATCAAAATAAGGAGCCTAAATAATAACATCCTTAATGTCTTATAAAGCCTTATTTGATTCATAAGTACATTTTATCTTAGCATCCTTATTAATCATAGCATTGAGTAGTCTCACAATCTCTACAAAACTAGAAATAAACTTTCTTAAAAATTTGATCTTGCCAAATAAATATTTCAACTATTTCTTCTTATTAGGGACTTCTACCTTTGAAATTGAATTTATCCTATCAGGGTTGATAGTCATACCTTCCTAGGTGATCACATGTCCTATAATATTACATTCAACTACACATAATATACTTTTCTTGGTGTTTAAATAAATGACATACCTCCTATACCTCTCCATCACTTGTTCCAATTTCATCATTTGATCACCTTTATTTTTATAAAAAATGGTTAGATCATCCATGTAAATAATGATTCACTTACCAATTAATCCATGGAATGAATGGTTCATTACTCACTATAAATTATCTCCTACATTAATTAATCTGAATGGAATTTATTTGTAGGCAAACGTTCCCCACTTGGTGGTAAAGGTAGTTTTCATTCAGTCGATCTTGTTCACTAGGACTTCATTATAGACTAAAAAATTATCAATAAATGACATCATTTTAGACCCACTCACCAATTTAATGACTTCATCTAAGGATATCAAGGGATAATTATCATTTTTGAGGATCTATTCAAGTTTCTAAAATTAAAATAGGGTTTGATTTCTTCATTATTATTTTAGATATGCACAAGATTGGTAACCCATGTCAAGTGCCTTATGGGGAATATTATTCTTACATCTATAAATTTGTTTACTTCTTTATAAATTAATGGCGCTAATACTAGATTTACTAGCCTCTATGTTTGCCTGAAGGGTTTAAAAGCCTATTTCAATGGTATAGTGTGAGTGATCATCCTAGTGTCAAATATCTTAAGGTCATCATATGACCAAGAAATAACATCTTTGAACTTGGTTAGAAGGATGATGACTTACTTCGGCTCTCCATCCATGCAAACTAAATCAATGTTGACATTTTGTTCACTTTGGGACTTCCCAAGTTGACTTGCTTATAATATTTTTTGATTACCTTGTGTTGTTTATCTTTGATTCTTTACTTATCCAAATCAAACATCCTTTCCATGGATATTTTTCCCTTGGGTATTCAATTCTCATTATCTAGGATCACTCCATCCTCATTATCCCTTGAAATTTTCATATAACTCTCATCCTATTCACTGATGATGTGAGACTCAAATACACTAGCACTACATAAGAAGTCAATTATATTCTTATCATCATAAAAAACTTGGAATTGATTGATGTTATCTGGCATATAGGGGTATGAAATTATCTTCATAAAAAACTCTTGTAATTTTTAAAGCTCTAGAGGAAGTAGGTTTGTTTCTATTTAAGCTAGAGCATCTGATAATTGGTTCTACTCCCTAAGCAAGGAAACAATATTAAATGAGTTAAAATACTTAATTAAATTTGAATCTCTAAAGTTATACTTTATTAGATAAGAATGCTTACATTGATACTTACTCTTGACTTGAATTACAACTAAATCTGAATCACTATAAACTAACATTTCTTTAACCTTATGTTTAAATAATAAATTAAAGTCCTAAAATAAAATCTTCATATTGTGATAAACTATTAAGGAAAGAGAACTATAATATATAAAAGGATAAATATTGTTTTATTTCATGATTTGTCAAAATAATTTTAATGCTAGAACCTTGCTTAGCTCACATACTATCAAAGTGTAATGTTTATGGAACTTTGATTTCTTCTTTCACCTTGGCACCTATAACAATGTTAGTGGTTTTGAAAGTGTAAACACCAAAGTTAGAGGATTGGTAATATACATTTTCATTCTTGGCATTATATTCGATAATTATGTATTTTATCTTGGGATCTTGATCAATACTTATTTTATTAGGAATCCCACACAAAGGTAGCCACATGTGAGAATAATCAATGGACATATATTCATTTAAGGATTTAGTCTAGTTGTAACTCAATAAAAATCCATAAAATTTAGGTATGTCAATGACCTAGATGTAAATGAACTAATGGATTCAATGTTTATGGGCAAGCTACATGTGGATATTTAGTAATTCACCTACCCCTTTCACTCTTGACTTGTCTAACTATACCTCCACTTTCTCTAATTTGATTGGGTTTAACCCCAATTTTTTATAGATTTATAAAGGCATAATGTTGGCTAAATCACTAGAATCAAGCAAGAAATTATGAATATTTTTACCAAAAAATCTTTATAGTAAATATAAATGGTGGAACTTCATGCTTACTCTTATAGATTACCATATTTGAATGAGCTACTTTAGCTTTGCTAGAGCTAGGATTTTCATTTAACAACTTCAATAGCAAATCCCATTATTCAGTGATTTGATTAAGCTTATGTAGTCTTATGTTTTCCTTGATATTATTATTGTCTTCCACTATGTTTTATCCACCTTTTGGTGTAGTGAAAAGAGCCTATATTTTTAGATGGCACTCCTTACCTTTAGGGTATGGAGGGTTATTATCTATCCTACCATTAGGAGGTGTATCTAGTTTATTAGGTGGGATGGAAGTTGTTAGAGGTGGGTTCTAACCTTTACTTATCAAGGCATAATTGCTCCTCTAGTATTATTAGAAAGCATTATTTCTTCAACATTGTCCTCAGGCTCATTTTCATCTTGACTAGGAAAGTCATAGGTTCCAACCATGAGGATTATTTCTAAAGTTATAGAGGCATCATTGGTATTATTATATATATTAACATTATTTTGATCCATGGGATTCATCTCAAACCACTCTATTTGACTCTAAATGGCTTCAAATTCATGGAAGAACTTAGCATAGTCTAGTTTTCCATGTCTTATTGTATTTTGCACTCATCACCAGTTAGGCAAAGCCATATTGAAAATGTTTATCTCAAGTAATTTACTCAAAAGGAGATCACTATCTTTGTTAGGACTATTGAAAGGTATGTTATATCTTTAGAAGATATAAATTATGTTAGAACTCTCACTAGTATTCCAATCTATTTCTTGAGATCTAAAAAATCATTATCAAGTTTATGAATAGCTCTATATATTGAGTCTAATTCTCCCTTTAGAGGTTTTAAGTTCTTGCTCTAGGTCATAGCTTGGACATTAGTATTATTTATAGGCACTATCATTTGACAAATTTTGTTTTGGAGATGTGCTCAATCATTTACTTGGTTAAATAATTCTAGTTGTTAGTTGGGTGTAACATGGCTCAAAGGTAACTAGTTAATCACTGACAATTATTCAATGTAAGCATGTTCTGATTCATGTTTGGTATGATATTTAGAGTAGGAATTGTTAGGTTAAATTGTTATGTAACAAAGGTAGGATGCCCTTATGGGTGTATTTGCTTGTCAATATGGATAGCCATAACATATGATAAAGGCAATGTTTTAACATTCAAGGACCTTTTTAGGAAGACAAATATCATTAGGCATTATTATATATTTTTAGGGATAAATCATTATCTAGCCTATAAGGTATATATATTAGGGTATACATCTTTTGTAACCTTACATTAAATGTTCTAATCAGTTTCCTTATGTCCCTCTTGAGGGTGGTAAACTATTGGTGCATAATTCCTAGGCTCACTACCCTACCAAATTAGGCAATAAAGTTATCATTGAACTGACCCCATACTATGATAGAATCTTTGGACAAGTTGAAGAACCAATCATAAGCTGCATCCTAAAAGGTAAATGGAAAAATATGATAGGCCACATCCTCATGGATCATGATAAGAAGCCTAAAATACGTTTTAAATGAATTTATGTTCTCTTCAAGTGTCACTCTCCCAGTGGGGGTGAAGAGAGGTAGATACTTTATCAGATTCTTATGAAGATTGTGTAAGGCCTAGGGATATTGATGTATGTGTTATCTAACCATGCCATGATTAGCATAAGGGGTTGAAAATTTTGGTTATATGGGGAATTTGGCTTGGTCCTAGACTTCCTACATATACCTTTATTTTTACTTGCCTTCCTATGGGGTTTTAAGGATACTAAAGGGATCTTGGGTTTAGATCTAGATCAAGTTATAATTTTAGGTAATTTAATGATTCAAAATGGGTATTAAGAGAAAAGGATCTTCAAAGATGGCTTCACAAGTGAAAAAATATTATAAAGATCAATCAATGTTTAAAAAAAGGCTTTAGATTAAGTATTAAGTAGCTTTACCTTGATCTTTGAAGATCCAAGCCTTAGAACATCAAGTTTTCAATACCTACACAAATATCATTAGTCTTTCACATTAGCTTGCAAATATTAGTGTTAGATCAACATTTCAAAGCATTTTCATGAATAATTCAATAATATAAGGGTGTTTAAGTATCTCAAAACATCTTTTAACACTAAACTATGCAAATATATTATAAATTTAAAACAAATTAGAGCAATCATGAGCTTAAAATCCTAGATTTGACAAAAATAAAGTCTTAGAGCTTGAACTTTGCAAAAATTCTTACAAATATCAAGATTATTTAGTATATTTATACCAACCTTTGTAAAGATGACTAGACAACCTTTAATATGTCTAAATAATATGGTATTTAATCTATCCTTGCATAAATTTAGACAAATATCAATATTATATACCCAATTTATAAAAATGAACGCTAATTTTTATGAAATCATTTAAATAATGCAATGATTCCTATAAAGAATGCAAAGGTTCATGTAAATAATGTAGATCCTTAGTGTTATTTAATAATATGTACATACTTTGAAACAATTAAGCATGTATTAAATGAATTACACTATAATTATAAAAATATGCATGCAAGTAATTGCATAAAGGCCCTCTTAGTGCTGGCTTTTCCCTTCCTATTGATGCACTTAATGTGCTCCCTCTGTCAATAGGGAACAAGGGAAAAGTAGGAAACTCAAATTTAAGTCCTAGAAGACTCAGGGATTGATTTGTTAACATAATTAATTCTATAAATAACATAAATAGTAGAGATATGGTCACCACTTAGAAGTCTACAAGTAGACTCTACTGTAGGGACAACATATATTACATAGTGACACTCTATTCTTTCTAATATTTGTAAAAATATTCCAATTTTTTCCAATTATTACCCAAAAACAAACAAACAATGGATATTTACACAATGAATTAAACTAAAGTTAGTCATGTGTAGATCCAAAGGAGAAAAGGGTAAGGCAAAAAAGAGATTTTATTTAAGATGATCAAAAGTACCAATTCTTCTAACTTCTATGACAATAACACATAAAACTAGCATTTACTAACTCTAGCATAATGTTCAAATATAAATAAACATACTTTGAGCTTCAAAGTAAAAGAAATGTATATATCTAAAATCATATGTTTCACAAATATTACTCATTCACAATAAATTGCATAACATATTTTTTTGGAAATAAGATGAAAATAGAGCATGTATACTAGCAGAATTGCAAATCTAGTGTTAAAATCAAGATAATAGATACATATAACATTTATTATTGCCAAATTAATCAATAAAAAAGAAACATTAGTCATATAATAGTGTGAGGAATAAAAACTACATAAATACATAATCAAGCACTTCAAAAAGACTCTTAAATTCTTAGATCTCTTGTAATAATTATTATAATAACTATTTTCTATTACAAATAAGGGGGAAAACCACTATATATAGGCTAAAAAGATGCCTAAGAAAATTTTAAATGGGACCATAAAAGTCACCCAAACACAACCAAGTTGCTAAAATGCTATGCATTACAATGGAATATTCTTAATTCAAATTTACATAACATAATGGAATATTCCCTATGGTTCTAAGCGAGGATGCTGGCTAGCTTCCTACTATTGCCTCTATTTCTTCTCCTCTTATTCCTTTGTCTAGAACTCTGCTCATGCCAAGTAATCTTGATCTATCTAGGTAAAGTCTAGAATCATATGATAGAACAAGTTAGGTATTTCCTTAATTAGCTTTTCATGTTCTACAAGTATTAGCCTTAGTTCTTCTTCCATTACCTCTACCTTTTCTAGCCTCTGATTGGAAAATTCCATAATATTCATCACCTCAGTTGCATTATTTACACTAGATATGTCTTATTAGAATTTAAAAACAAACACCTTCATCTAGGATTTTAACTCCTAATCATCCATGAAGGTGCCATCAGGTTTGGTCACCCTAGTGATAATGGCATCCTTCAATAGTAAGGCAATCTTGAATACAATTTTCCCCAAGGATGTAGTTGTATCCTTGACCTGATATAGCCATCTATTTAATATTCTTTTCCTATTCATCAATATGGTCTGTGAAGGATTGATATCCTCAATTGGAAAAACCTTGAGGTCTAGGAACATATTACTTCTTACAACTTTAGCCAAGTTTGCTAACTTGGCATCATAGAGTGCAATTTTTTGGTCATGTTTAATGACCACAATGGATTTTAAGACCTCATCTTCCTTCTTCCTCTTCATTACTATTTATAAGTTTAAAATAATGATAATAGCATTTATTATTTAAATTATAGTGTCATCTGGCATTTTTTGTAATGCTTGTTCTTTCAATATTTTCAACTCCTACTGCATCCCTTTCATCAAGGTAATTTTGGCCTTTAATTGATCTTGAACTAAGGACACAAGATCTTTTGCATATTCTTCCACCTCTCTAAGGCTATACTTCCTCTTCCTTATAAAAGTGAAGAGGGAGCCTTCACTCTCATAGATCACATTTGAGCTTGATTGTGGATACTTAACCTATCATCTAACCACCCTCTTCATTGTGCCTATGGAAAAATTAAACCTCATGCCAATTTGAGGGGGGGGGGTAAAGAAGACTACCTAAGGCCTCCCAATATTTTTTCTTGAATGATGTCTCTAACCTAATTTGGGGTAGTAATAAGTGTTGTTTGTGTGGGAAGTGGCTGTAATGGAGGTGTTTGGGTTGAAGAAGAGGCCAAAGCTACAATAGGGATGTATAATTTTATTGGTTCTAGCTTCCCAAGTGTGTCAAATAGGGATTTGTTAAGGTCCATGTCAAGGACAAATTAAGGTATCTTAGAAGGCATACTCTTTTTTATAGTTATGGTAATATTGAGTGGCTTTTTGGTGGTGAAATAATTTTGAGATACCTTAATTTTGGTGGGGAAATAATTTTAAGGTATCTCTAAATATCTACAACAATTAAAATCCCAAATAAAATTCAAAGAGTAATAATATTTACCTTCCTTGAGAGATCTAAATGATTCATTCATTGTCTTGCTTAGTTTATGTATAAGAAGTCTTCATCCATGACATATAGCTAACATCATCTCCTCTATGCACCATTGTTGAATTCTTGGCTTGATTGATATGGCTTGGCTCAATTTCAACATTATAACACTAGGATTTTAGCTTCAAAGTTAAGCTCAAAACTTTTAAAAGATAGTTTAAGCATTTGAAGATGTAAGAGGAAGAAAATATATCAAGTTATATTTCAAGTATGTATAGGTTGGCATGTGCAGTATAAGTTTTAAGATGTGGCAAATTTAGTTTGAGGTTGCCATAAATGATAAAGGGGGAGATTTTTCAAAATATTGCCATTGATATCAAAGTTCTAATATTATTGGTGACAAAGGCCCCATATAATTTATTATCTAAAGGTGTTTTTAATGTTCATATTTTGGCTAAAGTGTATTAATATTTATTAAATATTAACGAATATATATTTGGTTGCATAAAGTTAAAATAGGGCCCATGAAAAAGTCAAAAAGTCACGAGATAAAGACAAAAGAGGGAAAGGTCACATTTTTCGATGAAGGGTCAGCTTGAGGAATTAAAAGAGTCACCAAGTGAAGATAAAAGAGGGAAGGTTACATTTTTACATGAAGAGTCACCTTGAAGAATTTGAAGAGTCACTAAATAAAGATAAAAGGGAAAAGGATGCATTTGCTCATGAAGGGTCACCATGTGACTTTTCAAATGAAAGGATTTGAAGGGTCATGCAAGTTTTGCACCATTTTCTATGTGGATTGAAGGGTCACAAAGGGTGAATGCCAAAGGTCATTTGGAATGATTAAAATGAGGCTTGGGAAGCAATTTGTAATATGCAAAAGAGTGTATGGTTTGTAATTATTTTATACAAGAAAATAGGAGAGAAGAGAAAGAGATATATTAGAATTATATCATTTGTTAAGAAAGTAAAATTAAGAGATAGTTATGTTTTAGATAAGATGCATTGGTGATCTTATGGGTTGGTGCTCATAAATAGTTTTTGTGTTGTTGTTTGGAAAATGGGTTGGTGCTTCTGCAAGTTGGTGCTCAAGAAATTTGTAATTTGATTTGGTGCTCATTAATTTACTTGAGAATATTTTCTATGGTTTTTCCCACATTGGGTTTCCATGTAAAAATTTGGTTTCTCTCTCTCTCTCTCTCTCTCTCTCTCTCTCTCTCTCTCTCTCTCTCTCTCTCTCTCTCTCTCTCTCTCTCTCTCTCTCTCTCTCTCTCTCTCTCTCTCTCTCTCGTGGTGCATCTTATTATTTCAATTTTATTGCATATATTAAATGTATGATTAAGATGTTAAAGAAAAGAAATCAGAACAAGTAAAAGTTTTATAAGATATATGATGTACTGATTCACCTCTCTCTCATTATATCCCATGCTTAACATAATGGTTTGCCCACCCCTTTCCTAGTGCACCCCTTAAGGAATACACTTATAGAGATTGAGACTTGATAGGTTCCTACAAGATATAAAGTGTCAGTAATAAATAAAAGTCTTAAAATATTATGTGTAAACATATTACCCACTTGAAGCTCATTACATATCATGTAAGTGCAACACAAGATGGTGCTTTAGGATAAAATAGGATAAAACATAACACTGATGTTGAGTATAGTGAAGTAAGAAAAAAATATGATAAATTAAAGGATAGAATTGAAAAACACATACCTTTATTTACCTTAGTTTCATAAATAAATAAGTAGATTGTAAGAGATGTGAAGGCATCCAATGTAAAGAACACTAGGTGAACCTGTAAGTTAGTGCAAAAAATAGACAAAAATTAAAATTTTTGGAAGATATACATATGATAGTGGAAAATAATCTTTACATCATCACGAATCCAAATCATTTTATAGTTTTGAAAATGGATGAGTAAAAACAAATATATATAAAAAACAAGGAATTTACAAGACAATAATTGCAGAATTTGAATTTTGAAAAGTCTTTTTAGATAGGAGAAAGATAATTCATTTGTTATTTTGACTAGTGAAGGAGAGAAAAAGAAATATCTAGAGACCAAAAAAGCTAGGATGGTGAGGAGATGATAGGCTAGATAGGGATAGGCTCTATGAGTGGTAGTGGGTGCACTATAGGTATGCAACTATGAATCTCAAACTAGTTTTTGAAATTTGTAGTGAATTAAGTGTATTTTTAGTATTTTTAATTTTTAATCATTTCTAGATGTCAAAATGAGACAAAATTAGATTCTATGGGTAGAAAATAGAAACAAAATAAATGGGTTTAGAGTAATTAGGAATAAAGTGGGAAAATGCACTTTTTATTATAAAATGCAAGGGGTTAGCAAGCAAAATGAACTAGGTCAACCCAATCGACCCAGTAGGCTAAAGCTAGGTAGATCTCATAGTGTCGACCTAATAGGTATGTGTCAACCCTATACATTCTATAAACTACCACCCTAATGGAGTTTGAAAACTTATTAAAAATTTCTATAATGATAATTCATCACTAAGAAGGGTAAAATAAGAGGATTGACTAAGATTTTGGAGTCAACTAAGGGGAAAATGGTGCTAGTTTGACCAAAGAACCAAAATAAGCACAAAAAATCATGTAAAAGGTTGAAAGAGGGATAGAATGGCTTGAAATGACCAAAGGAGGGAAAGAAGGATTGATTAGGATAAAAATATATTAAAATGAATAAGTTTAAAAGTAATTATGTTTGTTTTTAATTTAAAAAAATCTAAAAAAATGTATTGTGACTATACATGACATGAAGGAAATGATACATCCTTTGTTGTTTCTTAGTTGTAGAGAAATTGGAGGTTTTGGATATTAGTGGATGTGTCATATTTTCCATTATTATTAGAGTGATTTTTAGATGGAGATAGGGATATACTAGTATCCATAGGTCTAGGAGGCATAACTGATATGTGCAGGATCCCCGTGAGTGTTGATATGTTAGTCATGTTCCTTAGTTGCTAAGAATGATTAACTAACATATTTAGATGGGAAGTGGATGGGGATGTGATATAGGTGGATATCATACTATAAGATTCCCATTCCATCCTTAGGCTACCTATAACATTTATAATGGTGACCATAGGGATAATAGACAACATAGAAGAGAAGAGAGCCTTAGCCATACGGGCTACAAGCTCAGAGATAATTATAAGAGGACAAAGAGTCAGTATGGATTATATATATATACATCATAGATTCTAGATATTTGAAAATTTATGATAGGGCTTATGACACAATGGGTGTTATGTCATCAATCAAATTGCAAGGTACCATGGTTCATGGTATCCTTGAGTAGGATAATGTTAGAGGAGTAAATTTTATATGATATAATATATGTCATCTGGGTCTAGGTCATACATGATCTATATGAGATGTTGGTCAAAGGGAATAAGACCATGAGATTGATCATATTACTGATAACTTGGATATATGAAAGGCTTCCTATGTATCATCTAGCTAGGTTACCCCACGCAATTGATGATAGGTCACCTCAAGTGCAGATATGGAGAGATGACTAGGTAGTGTAGGCCATGCCCCATGTGATAGTGTTATAGCTATTGAGACACATATACATAGTGTGGTATCCATATGGAGACAAAGTAAATACATGGGTGAACTAGAATATAGTTTCACCAATGATAACAAGGATAAAGGTGGTCATACACTAGATGTGGTGGAGAGAGCCACATCTAGTGGCACAAGTGCTATGATAGATGGGCTTGCCTAATCCAAGGACACTAATATTGATGCTCGAGTAATGGGATTAGAATGTGAGGGATCCATAAGGGAGGATAGGACTAAGACCATAGATAGTGAGATTGACACTTAGACCATGTTGTGAATAACCATGGATAGGTCAAACATGATGAGGAGTAGAGAAAGAGGATAGGGGGGTGTAGGTAAAGATATCAGATGTACCATTACTAGTTATATGGTAGGAGGAGCTATGATCACCAAGGACATGATGGTGATGGAGGCATTATGAGATAGTAGAGATTGATGTCATCCTTGATGAGCCAGTAGAGGGGCTAGAGGAGAGATAGATGAAAGAGAGACTACTTAGGCAAAGGATGAGATGGATGTGAGCCATGATAGAGGGTTTTTAGTTGAGGAAGTGGGCTATAGAGGAGGTTATAGGAGGTCATGTAAATGGGTAGACTGTGTTAGGTGGATTTGTGGATGGTAAGACCATATTAGCTAAGAAATAAATAGGTAAGAAAAAATGGTTAAATTATTGATTTAAGTTTTTATTTAGAAGTAGAGATAGATATTTTGAGATATAATAGTGATCTAATATCCATATATTATGATTTTATAGGTGTATCTGAGGATGTAGAGTAAATATGGGTGTTCCTAGTGAGGGGAGTACTCCATGACATCCTAGATGATACTATGTAGCCATATGACCCTACTGTATTAGAGGACCCTAGCGTACCATCTACCCTAGCTTAGAAGAGGTAGTATAGACTAGCTGGGGAGGTAGAAAGACAACTATGGGCATAAAGATAGAGGATGTAGCCACTAGTAGAGATGGGTGTAGTGATATGTGGGCATGGTTGGCCCTGGTTGAGAAGAGAGCTATGCATTTGGCCATAGTGGCATAGATGATATAGATCTAGTCCCAACTAATGCAGTCACAAGTGTAGGTAGCACACCTATAGGGACTAAGATCCTAGAAAAATACTTTATAGTGTACTATTTAGAGGATTCAAATTAAGGCCTTAGTAAGTAGTGTGGCTAGGCCATGTGATAGATAGGATGGGACCTAGCCATATAGTTGGAGCATTGTATATGGAATTATTTGTTGTATCAAATTCATAAGATAAATATGGATCATTTTGGCATATTATTATTTATTGTGTATGTTGTCATTATGGTTTATTATGATTATTCATTATGATTGTTTATTATAGCTACTAATTATGGTTGTGGTTGTGGATGCTTTCGACATATTTCTTTCTATCACATGTATTTTATTTTTGTTGTATATGGTATAGGAAATATATGAGATTGGTTTCTCTTCTAGAATTATGTAGGACACATGCATGTTTAAAAAGAAACATGGAAAAAGGACTTGGAAAAATATAATCAATCAAAAAAAGTACTACACAATATGTCAAGTTGGGAAATATGTAATAACAAAAAATGACTAAGTATAAAGAACCAATAGATGGTAAAACAAAATGGTTAAAATAAATTTGTTTTTAAACCAAAGTGAAAGATTTTTACAGCAAATTAAAACAAGTAAAATCATATTAATTTGGATTGGGAAGTATGACAAATAATGTAATAAAATGGAAGGTATGTAAAAGGGCATAAATGGTATAAAAAAAATAAATTAATTCAATAAAATATACTAAGTCATGATGGGAAGTATAAAAGAAAAAAATTGAAAAAAAATTGGTCTTAAATTGATCACACTAATTCAAGCAGAGAAGTATGAAAAATTCAAGAAATGGTTGTATTCTTACATGCACTCAAAAATTAAGAAGATAAAAAGGTGAAAGAGAAATGAAGTAAGCATAAAACACAATAAATCAAGATGGGAAGCATGCCAATGATGTGTAAATTCATAATCCATTGAATCTTATCTTATATTTAACACATGTAATTTTTGATTGTGACTTGGGTATTGGAAAATTTTATGAGGAATGTCAGGTCCTATCTATGGTCTTATACTACAACTCACAAAAAGAAAACCATTGGGGTGGAAAAATCAAGGCAATTGGTTGTCGGGAATAGGAAGTAAAAGATGGTAATTTGTGATGATAGTCAGGTCCTATCCATAGTCTTATAATGTAACTCACAAATGAAATTCCAAAGGGAGTGATCAGTAGACAAAAAAAATATTTCTCAAGAGGAAATATGAGGGATACAACGAATGAAAAAGGGGAATGTAAAAAATCAAGACTTATGAATTATATGAGAATACCTTATGATACAAGAGGTATACTAAGGACATGAAAAGATAATAAGTGAATACTTATCATTTATGTACAAAGGAAACATATTTTTTATAGACACAAAGCTTTATAGGTAGATAGGCATGATACTAAGATTAATTCATGAAGGTATATTGGTACAATAAAAATTAAAATGAACCTACCTTCCCATGACACATTCCCCATTCCTTAGGACCCCTTACAAAGCCATTGATCTACTACAAATATTGGGGACTTGTATGAGAAAGTAGGTAGCACTAAAATATATTTTTTATTCTCCTCTTCTAATTTACTATCCTACCAAACCCCAAAGGACCTCAACTCTAACATGAGGCCAAATATGGAGTTTAAGATTCGACTAGAAGAAGGATATGTGCTTTTAATCATGTCTTTTAGTGTAATTTGAATTTTAAGAATATTTTTGCCTTTTGATATCACTACCTTTTAAATTATTTAGATTTTAACTTTTTATGTATTTTTTAAAGATTCCTCCTCCATACAGACTTTGAATAACCAATCATGAGAGATATAGTGATACACATTAATGAGCTATAGGCTAATGCTAAAGGAAGCTAAGTAACCAAAGATAATGACTGACTATGACACTTAGGATTCATAATGAACTAGCATGTGATCTCACATCTCAACCATGTATATTCTTAGTTTTTTGAAAAAGGAATAAAGGAAAAAGGAGATCTAAAACGTGAACTAGTGTAAGGATATAATACTAAGTAGGATTATTTGCTAATTGATCACATGGTAAAAGGGAGACAATGACCAAAGGGAATATGATTTATATAACCAAGTCATAATGATAATTAGCCATGAACAATGAAGATAAGAAAGAAAACAATCATGAAGAGGAAAGGAAAGAGTTTTGAGAAAAAATCAAGCAAGAGAGAGAAAGTAATGATAAAGAAATAAAATCATATGAAAAATATAAATGATAAGATAAGCAAGATATAATACAACAAGTATTATCACCACATATGATAAGGAAAAATTTGACACAATGTTAAATGATATAATATATAGATAAAGATAAAATTGGAGCATACATCTAACCCAAATGAAAATGTGAAAGAACCATGCATGTGCTCATAAATAATGATAAATCTATCCACACACATTATCCAAGACATCAGATATATCTCTACGAAGCCAGAGATGAACTAATGCTAATGTCTCATAAATATTTAATAAATACTAGGTAAATACTTCCTCCACATAAAAAGTAGGAATGATCAATAGATCATGTTGAGGAGGGAAATTAGTAAAGGGATGGTTAGGATATTACATGGGAGTAGGCTCTATGGGAGATATAAGAATTACTGATGGAGAAGGATCCATAAGTGAAGGAATCACAGGTGTAGAAGGATGCACATATGAAGGCATAGAAGGTGATGAAAGGACCATATGAGGTGATTGAACCATAGGAGGTAGATCCATGAGAGAAGGAGGAGCCTTCTTATGCAGATAAATAGCATAAAGAGTGGTA
Source organism: Torreya grandis (assembly GCA_037957365.1). NCBI lineage: Eukaryota > Viridiplantae > Streptophyta > Pinopsida > Cupressales > Taxaceae > Torreya > Torreya grandis. Next base: position 1,101,526 of record JARHVA010005614.1, on the reverse strand, counting down.
TAAGGTCAAAGAATGGTTAAAAGGTGATCATTAAGATGTTGTTGAAGGATGAGGCAACAATTAGTATGATGGGTGCCACATAGATGCTATAGACATTATACCTCACCATACTTGGGTATATTTTTAGGAAGTACCTTCAAGGGAGGTATGGCTTTGTCTGATGATGGGGAAGAAGGATGCAAGGTATAAAAATATTATCATAACTATGACAATGGGTGGAAGAATGATTATCTATCTAGTGGAAGCAACATATATGTCTGTGAGTGCTTTTAGTAGAAGCACTCAAGAAGGAGGTATAATATGAGTGGAAGAAGGTGGAGAACACTAATCATCCCATTTGGTGGTTAGAGGAGCCATCTTAGGCAAATAAATCTAACCATCACCAAGGGAGGGTGATCATGAGGAAGGAATAGAACTAGGCTCAATAAAAAGAGCAATGGAATCAAAAATAAGATAGGCTTAGTAATAGTAAGAGCAGAAATAAGATCAATTACAATGGGATCAGGAACAGGCTCAACTATATCGAGCTCTACTAAGGGAGGAACAAGATATACAAAATTTCTAAGGAAAGTCGCACTAACCTTAGGGGTAAAATAACTATGAGGGTTAAGGTACCTAGTAAAATGGTAAGGCCTAGTCATAGCATGATCCATGAACATAGTCCTATGTGTCTCCTTAGAAATTAAAGGTGTCAGTGCCAGCTCTACCCTATGATAAAGGGGAAAAATACAAAAAATCAAGATTTATAAGTGAAGGAAAATGATGAGATGCATAAAAAGACTCAAGTAAAGAAGAAAGATAATGGAAAATCTTAGCATCAAAATATTGTATAATACCACATAACAATGGATCATCTAAGGAATAGCCATCATTGTAATCTGGGGTGTGATGGTCAATGTTGCAAGTAGAGATAACCTTATCATTCGATGAAGTATGGTGAATAGAATGCCTAGTCTTGGTTAAGACTATGGGAAAGTCATTGTAAGGAGGAATGCAAGAGTGAGGTTTTAAGGAAGAAAGAAGCTAAAAGATGAGATGAGGTAAGAGATCAAATTTTTGATATCTAGGTTTATCTCATTAGGCTCATCATCATCAGAATCTAAGAGATTGTGAGGAATGTTACCAATGAGCTCAGGATGCCCATTCTAACCTCGAGTTGAATTAACATGAAATTTTAGACATTAAGACTCATAGAATGGAATGATTGGTAAAGACTCAAGAGTAGGAATCTTGAAGACACAATGATCTTGGAATTATTCAAAATTCCAAGGGTTAGTGTCACCTTAAACCCTGTAAATGGCTATTGTTGACCAAATATGACTTTTAGGTCAAATTGGGGCACCCCTAGTAAAAACTTGACTTTTAGGCCTATAAAGGGGTATAATCTATTTTAATAAGGTGTTTTATAGGTCATTTGATGTCAATTAATTTTTTACTAAATTTGGTCACTTAGTTTCTAGGTCTATTTATCATTTTAAGTCATTTTAAGAGGTAAAAAGGGGTATTTAATATTGTGTATTAGTTTATTGGGAAATGTGAAAGTTTAAATGTGTTATATCATTCTTAATGTGTCTAAAAATGTCTTAATTAACTTACAAAAATTAAATCTATAGGTTTAACATAAGAAAAGTTAGTTTTCCTAAAGAAATGGGAGAGTTTAGCATTTATACGACCTCCTTGGGAAGTGTGACACTTGGAAAAGGTGTAATTATGTATATTCAGCTTCCCAAAATTAATTTTCATGATTGATTTTATTTTTAAGTTCCTTTTTTTGTCCCAAAACCATTCTATTGCAATTTTCCACTTCTTGGCATGCAAAAACCACTTTCAGGATTTTGTTTAGTATGTCCAATAGGGAGGGTTTTAAGATAAATGATTTTGGAAAGTTGTTATAAACTCATATAAATTAAAATACATATAATAATTTTGAGTAATGGTTTATTGTGCTTCAAGAACCAGCTATTTAAAGTTCAACTTCCAAAACTACATACTCATCCATGCACTCTTTTAGTATTGCCTTGGCTTGAGTAGATCCATATAAACTAGTTTCTAATATTTAATATAGAGGATGTTTTATATGTATCCTCATGTATCCAATGATTGGTTTCAAGTTTTATTTTTATTTGATGAGGAATCCATCTCAATTTTTCTGACTAGTGCATTCTTTATTGATTTGTAGTTTTAATTAACTTTCATGGATTCTATACTTGTTCATGGTTTCATAAGGTTATGATAGGTACTTATACATGTTTTAAAATCTCTTTTGGTTTCCCCTCTTCATCTCTCATCCTCCTTATACAATAATGTTCATGATTTGAAGTCATGTTATGCCATAACATAGCTAGGTAGCTAAGAAAATACATTACAGACATCTGTAATAAGGGAATATCATATTGAATGGGAGTCTTAGAGAGTGGTTTCAAGATCTCCATGATGATAATAAATCTTTGAGGGACTGTTAAAGAATTTATGTCTACCCCATGAGGCCTAAACCATGTGCCTTATCCACTTTCCCCTTCACTCTCTACATATTCAAAAAAAGGTGCACCTATAGGGGTCGCCATGAATCATGCTTTGATAATAACCTTGGTAATGGTTTCAATATTTTGGAGATATTAAAAATTAATTTTTATAAGTTGAGTTGATTCAAATTACATGGAGAATGATCATAAACAATGCTCCCTACCATTCTTGTATTCACTTGCCTACTACAACTCATCACCACCTATAAAAAGCCATTGATAAGGAACATGGGACCCTTGAGAAATGTGAAATAAGAAAGGAAGCTACTGTAAAAGTCTTAGTGCATTGAATTTCATCATGGAAAACCTAGTTCCAATATCAGGAGAAATGAAAGAGGCAAACCATGATCAAAAGGTAAAGGGACTATAGATTTATGGCTTTTATCCCTAAAAACACTAAATAGAGGCCTATAAGCTTTTAGAGGTGGCAATACCATGGTATGATAGGGGTTTAAAAGAGATTTAAGAGAGTGAATCCTATATCTCTATCATAAGATAAAAAATATTCCAAGAATGGGGTCAAGAGATTTGGTGGAGATCAGTGGTTTGAGGAACCCAGTATCACATTTTATACACAAATGTTTCATTGAAACCTACAGGCTTGAATTCTAAAATGACCTATAGCTGCAAATTAAGTCTTAACACTGTATGAAAGTTGTCCCAAATGACTCAAGTGGAATTACATGGCATAAATATCATCATCAAGGAATAGATACTTTATTTTTTACTCCTTAATCATATCCATAGTCTATACACTATGGAAGTACACACCTACAACAGACCCTATGTTGTCTCAGTCATGACAAAAGGGTTTAGTTTGTGAAATCAAGGGGAATTCAAGGGTGATAAGGTAATAATGAATTGTGTCAAATAAAGGATTAAAATAATAGTTTCTCAAAAATTATACCAGGTTTAGGTTAATACAAGTACAACCTAATAAACATAGTCAACAACATGTGCTTTAGTCACGTAGGTTTCCAAGGGACAATATAGGCAAAAAAATGAGAAAATATGGGGTTTAGAATGTGGAATTAAAAGAGTGAAGAAATTTAAAGTTTCAAACCAAGTTAAAATGAAATAAATATCGTAGGTTAATCTCACTAAAGGTTTTCCAAACTCCATACATGATAACCTTTAGATAACCCCCTGTTCTACAAGTGATACAGTCAAATGCCTATGACTATTTTGGAATTTTTAATTTATAAAGTAATTATATATATATATATATATATATATACTATATATATATATATAGAATTTAAAATCATTGGGTAAATATATTATAATGTTATGGATATTTCATTAATTTCATGTTCATCATTTACAAGCTTGTCTCATGAGAGCAACCTACAGGTAGTCTTAAGGCCAAAACCCAGCTTTACAATTTCAAATAGCATAGGAAGTGTTTGAAAAATAAAATGTTAGAAGGATGATTGAATTAGTTATATAAATATTATAATAGTTTTTAATAATCAATTTACAAATGATATTGATCAAATAGAGGGTCTCTTCAATCATCAAAGAACAATCCATAGTCTAGAATCTTGCAACAGTCTAACATAGAAAGGAACCAATCTTGAATTATCAAGTTTTTGAAGGGTCCATATTTGGAGTTAGATGCTGAATTTTTATACATTTAATAATTTAAAATTTAATTAACCTCTCCAATACACAATTAAGATGATAAAATAGGGGAGCTGTCCCCTATTTTGTCTCAGATAAAGGGCAACTTCTCCCTTATATCAACCTTATATATTTAAGATAAAGTGATCAAAGAGTGGAAAATAAGTCTAGGATAACCTAAAGGAAGATTTTTATATTTTTAAAATTTCATATAGAAACATTGGGAAACAAATCATGGAAGGATGAAACCAAGTGAAGTGAGTTGGGGAGCTAGGCATGCAGGAAGAACTATTTAGAACCTAGATCCAAATTTGGAAGTCACTTACACTTTAGATTTAAGTATGGATTATAAAAATTTGGATATATTAATGGGGTAATTAAAATATTATTAAAATATTATACCTTGCATTGAAATCCATAAGAAACCCATTTTGTGCCTTAGAGTGTGGACAAGTCTATTAAGCAGGTCTAGGCTTAGAACCCAAATGGGATTCTATTACACTTTTCACTTTGTTTAAGCATTATAGAATATATAAAAATGTTTTTAAGGTAAATAAGGATGTTTTAAATCTTTTTTATAGAAAATGAAACCTTGGAGAAAGCCATTTTTGGCTCAAAAAACCCACCATGCCTATTGGAATGAAGGAAACAAGTTTTGATAAGGCATTTTTAGAATTTCACGTCTCCCATGATGCTTTTCATGGAGACAAAAAAATTTAGGGGAAGTTATTAGGGGTATTTAATAATTAATTTGTGTAATTTTTTGGTAGGTTAGATGTTAGGTGTTTATGAACCAACCTTAAAAGTGAAAACTAGTTAAAGCCCCTTGCTAAACACTTGAAAGAGCCAGGTTTTGTAAAAATGGGAGTTAGAGAAGAAATATAAGGACATATTTTGACCAGAATTGTTATTTTAAATTAGAGATTAATCCCAAAATATACTTTACATGACAAATATCTATATAGACTTATATGAATAGAGGGTAGAAATAGGCTTTTTCTCACTATTTTGTGTATTGTGTAGGCTACAAGAGGATTTAGGAGATGAAACCCAAGTTTGGGATAAATATTTACAATTATAATAACTTTTAATACTATTTTAATGCAATTAAATATCTTATAAGTTCTCAAAAATAGGTGTTTTAAACTTAGCTATTCAAACCTAGCATATTGGGCAAGCTAGAGAAAAAGAGGAGGAAATCTTCATGTAAAGTGATTTTAAGCTACCCATGATGATTAAAATGACATTGAGGGTATTTAAAAATTTTAATTAAAACTCTACCCATTTATTTTCATGGGAAAATAATTACAAATTTGAAGACAAGTGTGCTAGGTGCAATGAGAAGGAGGTATCCTAGAGTACAGGTGACGATGGCTCTCTTCTAGGTGATTCTAGAAGATCAGGAATGAAACAAAATTAATAAAGAGGTATTTATGATATCATACCATTTAATTATAATAATTAGACTTGCCTTGGATAAATTAAAATTCACTCAAATAGGCCTAATCATGAAGGTAGTTTTTATGCAAGAAAAGGAATTTTAAGCCACTTTGCATAACTTTGATGACTTGGATTGACACCTTTTTATCTTGGAACTTACATGGTTCAATAAATATATTATTATCATGCATGGAAAATTTATTTTATTATCTTTACAAGTGTCCTTATGACCTTTGGATCTCTCTCTCTCTCTCCTCTCTCTATCTCTCTCTCTCTCTCTCTCTCTCTCTCTCTCCTCACTCTCTCTCTCTCTCTCTCTCTCTCTCTCTCAAACTCGATAAGAGTTGGCCAATTTGGCATTTTATGGGATGTTCCACCTAAGTATGGCAAATACATAATCATTTTTATACATTTTTATACCTTTGGATCTCTCTCTCTCTCTCTCTCTCTCTCTCTCTCTCTGTCTCTCTCTCTCTCTCTCTCTCTCTCTCTCTCTCTCTCTCTCTCTCTCTCTCTCTCTCTCTCTCTCTCTCTCTCTCTCTCTCTCTCTCTCTCTCTCTCTCCTCTCTCTCTCTCTCTCTCTCTCTCTCAAACTCGATAAGAGTTGGCCAATTTGGCATTTTATGGGATGTTCCACCTAAGTATGGCAAATACATAATCATTTTTATACATTTTGATCAATAAATTTACTAAGTGTTACCGTTTCATGAATTTTCATAAGTGTGTTCCACTTGAATGATGAGTCTTGTTTAGAGAATACTATGGATTCCTAGCATGTGGCTCATTCTTTCACCTTGTTTATAGTTGGAAAACTTCTTGTAGGGCATGTGAAATGTCTTAGGTGATTTGAAATGTTGAGTGAGTTAATATTTTAATTAGTGCCATTTAAGGCCTCTTATTTATTCCTCATATCTTTACACATCCATCCACGACCTCATAATGTAACATTGATGTGAGAAGATGAAGATTAAAGGAGTATGTTTTAGTTTGTTTCTTGGTCTTAAGTTTAGAATTAAATTGATTGGAAGTCATAAAACTAATTTGGTTTATTACCCTCCTAGTTTAGGTTTGATTTAAGTTATCTCTCTCCCATTTCATTACTAAAGTTAGTATTAGATTCAATCTTATGTGCTAGATTAAGGGAGCTAGCCCTATCTAGAGACTTACATTATTCATTAGGCTACCCACAAGTATAGAGGTAATTCCATTATTCCACTTGGATGAGGAGAGATTTTCATCTCCTAAAAGGGTGAAAATCTAAGTGACAATAGTTTCTGGCATGCCTGATATGAATCGTGTTCCAAGAGTTGGAGGATTTTTGGTGTTGTCCTTCAACACATTAGCCTTTGGAGGCATATTTTAAAGCATTAATGTTGACTTTGAAGACATATCAACTGGTCAAGTATCCCAAGTTATCCTTTGAATATTGATGGTAACATATTTTGTTATGTTCTTGCTTTTAATGAAGATTCATGGCTGACCTTAGATTTGAGTTTTGTCCTCTACAAGTTGGTGAAACATATCCATGTTGTCTCATTCCATATCAATATGAACAAATTCTTGGTCAAGCTTGTTATGATCATATTCAACTCTATCATGAGTTGTATCAGTCCTATAACCATCCTTCTCAATGTCTTGTTCCTAGTCAATTGAATCCTTTCTCAAATAAACCCATTTCCACCTTCAAACAAACACTTTTGGGGTATGAAAGGTATATTTTGGAGCTTTATACTTGAAGGGGATATGTTAAAAAGGAGTCCTAATCATTGCATCCATCAAGTGAGAAATTCATTAGAGTTAATCAAGAAAGAGTGGGCATCTATTGAGAGAGCATATTGGCAAAGGCTCACAAGTGAGATGCTTGATGTGAGTAGCTTAGTGTCTTCCTTAGAGGATAAGATAGGAGTTCATGAAAGGTAATCTTACCAAACCTATCAACCTTTGTACCCACTTCCCCAAGTTCCATATCAACCACATATGACCCCTACTCATAATCCAAACCAAGCCTATCAAGGTCATCTTCTTACTAATCAGTTGGAGGAGAGTATTGAAACAAAAAATCTTGTGTTTGAGGCCAATCTTGATAGGTATATTGAGTTATCTTACATGCATATGCATTAGTATATGTTGAAAGTAAATGAAGTGGAGTTCAAGCCTAATTTTCCCTCTCAAATACCATCCCCATCACCTAAAATAGAGATTCATAATCCCAATGTCCTAAGTTGGATCAAAATAGTGGAATCATGGGGAAAGAAGAAGGAGAAAAGTCTTGACCAAGAGTGTGGAATTGAGAAGACATATAATCCTAACATCTTAAGTTGGAGTAAGATATTAGATTCATTGGGTAAGAAGGAAAATATAAGCATATTAAAATAGTGTGAATTGTAAAATGGAGTTGATCCTTTTCAAGTCCCTCTCACTCTTCTTCAAGAATCCTCTTCTATTCTATGGCAGACTTCATTCAATTCTTATCCCCATGATGATTACTATCAACTTCAAGAGAAGTTTTTCCAAGAGATTATAGCCAAGTAAATAGATGAATTAGAAGCAAAGATGAGATTTCTAATCCAAGGTGAGATGGAAGGTTTATACCCAAAATAAGATCTTATGCCTAAACACACCCAATCTCCCCTTCCTCAAGAGCTTCCCAAAGAGTCTCTTACCATCCATTCTTAATTTAACTTTGAGATTTATATTACACCTCCACCAACTAATTATTATTTATCTCATCTTATTACCCTTTTTCTTGATGGACCTATGGTGTGGGGAACCAAAGGAGGATCAATTGGTTGATAAAGAAAGAGAACTCTTGCTTGAAGAAAACTTACCTCCTTGGCAACCTCATTACGATAAATCACATGATTTCAAGATGCCTTATCTTGAGACCACCATGAAAGAGGTTAAATATGTTAAAGATTTTGAAAAAGAAAAATCAGATTCTAGAAGATCAGACGTAACTTAAAATTCCTCAAGATGTCTTAAATGTTGAAGAAGAGGTGAGTCCTTATGTTGAATCTCTTTACTTGGTTGATGATGAAGAATGTTTTATTTATGTTGAAGAACCTATCTTGAGATAAGAAAATGAAGATAAAAAATGCTAAATTCATGGTTGATAAAGAATACATAATGAGTGTTTATGAGGAAAAAATTACCATAGGTACTACCCTTTGGTGAACAAAAGGATAATTCACAAGCTTTTGCCTCCATGTTTGATGAGGAATACATGATCATTGATTCTTTTCTCACTTTGAAAGATACCATGGATGGAATAATAGAGGTTATTAATTAGATTTTAGATTAATTTTTTGAAGTCATGAAATTAGGTTATACCCCTCTTCAAGAAGGCTATGAGATGGTCAAAGATAGAGAAGGTAATATTGGTAAACAAGTATGCAAAGGACAAGCATTCTATCAAATCTTTCCTTTCAATAAGCATATGCATTTGATGATGACATGCTTGAATTCATCAATATGGGATATAATATTATCAGTTATTTTGGATAAATATATCATCTCTTAAAGTATGAGACAACTTATTATTAGCCTTAATATTCTAAGGAACATGAAACTACTCCTCTTGAAGCCATGCCTACTAAGGAGATACAAGTTAACTATGAAATTAAGAATGGGAATCAACATGAAGTGTGTGAAAATTTTAAAGAGTAATTCATCTACATTGGAGACCTATTTAAGGATGACCTACTTGAGATCAAATCAAATGAAGTGCCAAGGAAGAGGTCTGGTCCATAAAACATTCAATCCAAGGAGAACCATGCTTAGCACTATGTTTCATCTAACCATGAATATGATTTAAGAAATTTTCCTTTTGATACAATAAAGGAGGTATGTTTAGTTAATAATTTTGCATAATAGGTTGTTTCCCAATTCCCATAAGTGTTTATGCCCATTTGTGTGTCTTGTGTGTTTGTTTTATTTATTGTGTGTGTCTTTTTCTTTTGTGTGGTTGAGGTATTCATTAGTGTATTTTTGATCAAATGTTTGGATAAATAGTCAAACTATATTATTTTTATCATACCTTATATTAGTCTTAATCCCAATAGACTGATAAGGCTACTAGTCTAGTTAGTATAGTAGGCATACTAGCCTTATGAGTTACCAATTTGTTGACCAAATTTGACTTTTAGGTCAAATTAGGGCACCCATAGAAAAAAATAGACTTTTAGGAATATAAGGGGGTGTAATGTATTGTAATAAGGTATTTTATAGGTTATTTTATGTTAATTAATGTTGCAATAGCTTTGGTCAGTTAGTTTCTATGTGCATTTATCATTTTAAGTCATTTTAGGGGTCAAAAAGGGGTATTTAATGATTTTTATGGGTTTATTAGGAAATGTGAAAGTTTCAATGGATTATTTCATTCCACATGTGTCAATAAAGGTATTAATTAACTTTAAAAACTGAAATTTGTAGAGGCATCAGAAGAAAAATCATTTTTCCTAAGAAATGGGAGAGTTTGGCACTTGTGTAGCCTCCTTGGGAAGTGTGATAGTTAGAAAAGGTGTAAATATGTATCTTAAGATTCCCCACACTAATTTAATCTCTTGACTTCATTTTAAAGTTAATTTGTTTCCCAAAACTATTTTGTTGCATTTTTGCACTTATTGGCATATAAAAACCACTGTCAAGTTTTTTCTTGGTACATTCATAGGGAGGGTTTCTAGCCAAAATATTTTGGGAGGTTGTTGTACACTCATAGAAATTGAAACAAATATAATAATTTTGAATAATTGTGGCTTGTGCTTCATGAACCATCTATTTGAAGTTAATCTTCCAAAACTTCCTACTCATCTGTGCACCCTTTAGGTTTTGCTTTGGTTTGAGCAGATCTATATAAACCAATGTCTCATATTTTTTATAGATAATTTTTTATGTCTCTTAATCTATTCCATTCTTTTTTTCAATTTTTAGTTTTATTTGATGAGGAATCCATCTCAATTTTGAAGATTAGTGCATTTTTTGTTGATTGGTAGTTTTTATTCACTTTTAGGGATTATATGATTACTTATGGTTTCTAAAGGTTATGATAGGTCCTTATACATGTTTTAAAATCTCTCTTGGTTTCCCCTCTTCACCTCTCATCCTAATTCTATAATCATGATCATGATTTGAAGTCATGATATGCCTAAACACAACTAGGTAGCCAAGAAAATACATTATAGACATCAGTGTAAGGGAATATCATGTTGAATGGGAGTTTTAGAGAGTGGTTTCAAGATCTCCACAATGATAACCAATATTTGAGGGATTGGTAAATAATTTAGGTTTACCCTATAAGGCTTAAACCATGCACCTTATCCACTTTCCCCTTCACTATCTTCATATTCAAAAAAAGGTGCACCTATAGGTGTCTCCATGATGACATCATGCTTTGATAATAACCTTGGTAATGGTTTCAATCTATTAGAGACATTAAGAATTCATTTTGAGAATTTTATTTGATTCAAATTTCATCAATATGATCATAAAAATGCTCCCTACCATTCTTGTATTCACTGCCTACTACAACTCATCACCATCTACAAAAAGCCATTGACAAGGAATAGGGGACCCTTGAGAAAAGTGAAATAAGATAAGAAGATACCTTCAAATTATTAATGCATTGAATTTCATCATGGCAGACCTAGTTCTAATATCATGAGAAATTAAAGAGGCAAACCATGATCAAAAGGTATATGACTATATATTCAAGGTTTTTGTCCCTAAAAATACTAAACAAAGGCCTATACGCATTTGGAGGTGGCATATAAAATGGTTAATAGGGTTATAAGGAAATATAAGTGAGTGAATCATATATATCTATCATAGGATATAAACTATGCCAATAATGGGGTCAAGAGAGCTGGTGGAGATCAATTATTTGAGGATCCCAAAGTCATGTTTTATGCACTAAAATGTTTCATTGAAACCTACAGGCCTAAATCCTAAAATCACCTATAGCTTCAAATAAAGACTTACCAAAGTGGTCTAAAATGAATCAATTGGAATTCCATGGTATGAATATCATCATAAAGGAATGATACATTATTTTTTTCACTCCTAATCATATCCACATTTTGTACTCTATGGAATTACACACCTATAATAGACCTTGTATTGTCTCAGTAATGACATGATGGTTTAGTTTGTGAACCCAAGGGGCATTCAAGGTAAGTGATAAGGTAAGAATTCATTGTGTCACCTCAAGGATTAAAATATTGGGTTATCAAACATCTATACCAGGTCCAAGTAATACAAGTACACCTATAAACATAGTCACAATAGGTGCTTTAGTCAGGTAGGTTTCTAAGGGATAATACATGCAAAAATTGAGAAAATATGGGGTTGAAGATGTGGAATATAAGGAGTGAAGAAATTTAACGTTTAAAAAAAATGTAAAATGAACTAAAAATATCAAGGTAATCTCACTAAAGGTTTTCCAAACTCTAACATACATGATAACCTTCAAATAACCCCTATTTTGCAAGTGATATAGTCAAATGCCTATGACTATTTTGGACTTTTCAATTTCCAAATTAATGATATATCTAAAAAAGGAATATGGAAAGGTTAAAATAATTTGTAAGGATATTAGGTCATGGATATTTCATGAATATCATGCTCATCTTTGTAATCTTGTCTCATGAGAACAACCTACAAGTAGTCCTCCTAAGGCCAAACCCAACCCTATAATTTCAAGAGCATAGGAAGTGTTTGAGAGATAAAATATTGGAAGGATGAATAAATAAGTTATATAATTATTATAAAAATGTGAATAAGATATTTAAAAATTATATTTAGCAAATGGATGGTCTTCAAGCATCAAAGCATAGTCCATAGTCCAAAATCCTCCACAATTTGCATATAAAGGAACCGGTAATAAATTTTCAATTTTTTAAGGGTCTATATTTGGATTTATATTATAAATATTTTTATATGTAATCCTTGACACTTGGATGACCCTCTTAAATACCCAATTTTTATGAGAAAGTAGGGTAAATTCCCCCTATTTTATCTCAGATAAGGGGCACTTCTTCCTTGTATGAACCCTATATATTTAAGGGAAACTATTGAAAAGGTGGATTCTAAGTCTAGGAGAAAATCAATGAAGATTTTTAAATTTGGAAAAATCCTATATAAACATTGGGAAATAAATCATATAAGGATGAAACCAAGTAAAGTGAGTTGGGGAGCTAGGTATGCAGGCATAACCATTTGGGGCCTATAGCCAAATTTATAAGTCACTTACACTTTATCTTTAATTATGAATTATTAATAATTTTTATATGTGCATGGTGTCATAAATTATTATTAAAATATTATACCTTGCACTAAAATCAATCAAAACCCAATTTTAGGCCTTAAAGTGCAGATAGGCCTATTGAGCAAGTCTAGGCCTAGTACCCAAATGGGGGTCTATTACACTTTTCACATGAGTTAAGAATTATATAATATATAAACATGTTTTTAAGGTAAATATAGATGTTTTAAATCTTTTTTAGAGTAAATGAAACCTTGGATAAGTCATTTTTGGCTCAAAAACTCATCAGGCCTATTGTAATGAAGGAAGTAAGTTCAATAAGGCAATTTTAGAAGATCACCTCTACCATGGGGATTTTTATGGAGAATATATAAGTTATGGGAATATATTAGGGGTATTTAAAAATTAATATGTGGAATTTTTTGGTAGGTTTGATGTCATATCTTTATGAACCAACCTTAAGAGTGAAAACTAGTTAAAACCCTTGCTAAACCCTTAAAGAAGCTAGTTTTGGAAAATGGAGTTAGAGATGCCATATAAGGAAATAATTTGACTATAATATATATTGGAATTTATATATGAATCCAAAAATATACTAATCATGCTAGATAGCTATACATACTTGTATGAATGGGGGTAGAAACAATATTTTTCTCACTATTTTATATATTGTGTAGGCTACAAGAGGAGTTAGGAGATGAAACCAAGTTTCAGAAAAATATTTAAACTTATAATAAATAATAATATTATTTTTAAGTCATGAAATATATTATAATTTCCAAAACCAAGTGTTTCAACTCAGACAATCAAACCTGGTATATTGGTCAAGCTAGAGAGAAGGGAGGAAATCTTCATGTAAATTGATTTTAAGATACCCCTAATGATTCGAAGGATATGGATGGTATTCAAAATTTTCATTAAACCTCTCCCATGTATTTTTAATGGAAAATAATTAAAAATTTTAAGACAAGTGCGCAAGGTACATGAGAAGGAGGTTTCCTAGAGTGCAAGTGATGATGGATCTCTTCTAGGTGATTTTAGAAGACCAAGCATGAAAAAAATGCATGGATAGGTATTTATAATATCCTCTAATTCCATTACATTCATTTTAAATACCTTTTATTATTTAAAATTTATTCAAATAGGCCTGATCATGAAGGTAGTTTTCTATGCATGAAAATGAATTTTAGGCCACTTTGTATAACTTTGATGACTTGGATTGACACTTGTTGCTCCTAACCTTGCATGGTTTGACCTAGATCCTATTAAAATTAATATATAACTTATTTTATCACATTTTTAAGTGTCTTTGTGACCCTTTGACATCTTTTCTCTCTCTCAAAGTCTTTAAGAGTTGGCAATTTTAGAATTGTATGGGATGCTCCACCCGAGTATGGTGAAGACCTACTCATTTGTATACCTTTTGATCAATAAAATGACCAAGTGTTACCTCTTCATGACTATTCACAAGTGTGTTCCACTTTAATGATGAATCTTATTTAGTGAAGACTATGGATTCCTATCGTGTGGTCTCATTCTTTCACCATGTTTGTAGTTGGAAAACATCTTCTTTTAGGGAATGTGAAGTGTCTTAGGGGATGTGAAATGTTGAGTGAGTTAGTATTTTAATTAGTAACATTTAAGGCATCTTATTTATTTCTCCTAGATTTTCACATCCATCCATGATGTCATAATGTAACATTAATGTGAGAAGATGAAGATTGAAGGATTGTATGTTTTGGTTTGTTTCTTAGTCTTAAGTGTACAATGAAATTGGTTGGAAGTAATAAAACTAATTTATTATATCACCTCCTTAGTTTATATTTTATTTTAGTTTTCTCTCTCCCTTTTCACACCTAATGTTAGTAGTAGATTCAATCCTAAGTGGTACATCAAGGGAGTTATCCCTATTTAGAGACTTACCTCATTCCTTAGGCTGCCCACAAGTCTAGTGGTAATTCCATTGTGACACTTGGATGAGGAGATATTTTCATCTCCTTAAAGGATGAAAATCCAAGTGATAATATATCCATTATGAGGGAGTTTATTGTATTGATAAGAGTAAAAACTAATAACTCTCATGCAGTGAGTCCATAGCCTACTAAGCAAGATGTTATAAGAAAGGGTGAAGTTAAAGATCATCACCTTCACATAGGTGGTGATGGGTGGGATAGTAATGGGAAGCCACACACAACCTAGAGGAGGCATTTTCCTTATATCATATCCTTAACAGGTGTTTCATGTAGACTTGATATTGCATTCTAAATACCCAAAAGTTTTAATGCAATTGAGAGAAGAAGCACATGTGCTAGAACCCTCATCAATAAATGCATGATTAACTTGGATATTACCTATTTATATGATAGTAAATAAGGGGAGATCATCTATACAAAGTTTAATCTCATTGAGAATCATAGAAGCTATCAAAAATTTTAAAGAAAGAGAAGTATTTATAGATTCATCAATGTTGATAGACATCTCTTCACATTGTTGTAATATACTATCTTTAGATCTAGATAAATCTACCTCCCATCCTACTATGGGAGGATGAGAGATATTCATCTTGAATAATAGCTTCATGAGATAGTTTATATGATGTGGATATATCCTCATGAGCTCAAGAAATAGAATTTGGGATAGGAGATTAGTGAGCTTCACAATGGGATCCCACTCATCATAACATAATAATTGAAAGGATGAGGTGGAATACATTTGAATTTATGTTGGTAAGAAAAATAATAAGGTTTAGAACAAGGTTGTAAATCATGTTGAGATGATGAAGTAGTTGATTCAATTTTATTTGGAGAAATGGAAAAATAAGTGTTAGTATAAGATTGATTATCATTAGTATTAGAAGATGATGGAAGAGTGGTATAAATATAATGACAAGTGTTACCTAAGGGAGAACCATAAATCAAATCTTCAAAGGTAATAAGGTCATCTTTCCATAACTCATTTAAATGAGTTGGAGAAGAATCTTAGATAACACAATATGTTCTAGATGGAGGAGTGTAGGTAAGTTCGAAATCGATGAAAGCAACCACACTTCACATATTAGTCATTCTAACCACATTCTCTCTATAATTTGGTTCAACAAGACTTTCAACATTATTGGTGGAAGGGGTGGGCTTGTCTTGGTTGTCTTGAAGCGGTTGATGATTAGGGAGAGGGTCTTTATAGATAGCTAAATGAGCATTTGTCTGATTTAAGGATTGAATTTTTTCATGTGTTTTATAGCCCTTAAAATAATTTCATAAGCTTGTTGACACTTGTGAATGATGGAATCATGATCAAAATTATGTCCAAGAAAAAAAACCATAGCTAAATTATTAATTTGTCTATAGGTATCATGAGAATGATGCCAACTAGCATGAAACTAAAAAAAATTGTTAGGATCATACCAATATTTCATAGGATGAGTAGGGTCAAGTTCTCATGGAAGAGACCTAGGTAGGCACTTAAGTAATTCAGCTAAGGATAAAGGTTTGTGAATGTTGATGTTATTTAGTGAAGAGAAATGAGGATTAGTATATTATTGAGAAGGGGGAGCTGGTTTTGAAGATTGGTTAGGAGTAACAAATTAAACATTATGAATGGTTTCATAATAATATATAACACCATCATTGGTAATATTATAGTTCTTATTATTTAGTAAGAGATGAGGACCCATAAAAGGTTAGGGTGGATATAATTTACACATTAGGAAATCTTGATGTTTATCTTAGTTAATATCCTCCTCTAAGGTACGTGGAGAGAGAGAGAGAGAGAGTAGACCCAATATTAAATCTTAGGAAATAGGGAATTGGTAAAGATATGGGAAAGATTATCATTGGCCATGTTATGTTCATAGTTACTTGATAAAGTCTTCCATCTTTTAACAAAGGATTGAGTGGTTTAATTTTCATTATCTTTATAATTTATGAAGTGGGCTAAAGTGTTTTCAGGGAAGATGACTAGTTTGGAATTATTACACTAAAGTATTCAATAAATCCTCCAAACTAGTAATGGAATGTGGTCTAAGTTGATTGTGCCAATCCAAGGCATAAACTATGAGGGTTTTGGTGAAGATCTTGGTAGAAACAAAGGTGTTTAATTTGACCCAATCCTTATAAATATTTCCAAATGTCTTAATATGAAGGGTAGGATTGGTTGATCCATTATAAGAAATTATGGGTGTTATGCCTCCTATATCAATGTTAGAAATTTGAGTAATAAGAGGTTCATTTTGTATATGCTTGATGGTTTTAATGATTAAAGGAGGTTGAGGAATGAGATTACATTGAGAATCTTGGAGAGGAAGAGGGAGGATATTTTGGTTATGCATGCCCTAAGACATTGGTTACTGATGAGAGTAAAGGTGGAGAAGGAGATTTTGCATTCTCATCATTTGATTTGTGCTATGAGCCTGAAATGTATTCATTTGATTGATAGTTTTCAATAAAAGTTGATGTGTTTGATTAGTTTTATTATAAGAATTAGGGTTAACATTAGTGTTAGTATTAGTGGCTTGGGTATTATTATTATTGTTGATATGAGCTTGAGAGGAATTATGAGAATGTGAGGCACTACTAGAAAAAATTTCTTGTGTAGTAAAAGATGGACTAGTGAATGGATGAGAAGAATTAGTAGTAGCATGATTACCTTGGGTAGAAAATAATGCACTAGTAGAAGGATTAAGGATAATGGATCTTATGAGAGTCCCACTAGATGTATAACCAAAATAAATTAAACAACTAAATTAAACATGCATATAAGACATATACTCACATTAATTTATACAAAATCCTAATAGATGGAATAAATAAGCATAACTACATTGTCTATCTAATCTTACAATGGAGAAATAAAGTTAGGAATACTTACCTCTAAATATGAACCCACTAAGCCTTAATATTTCCCTTAGCCAAGGTGCTTTGTAAGATATTGTTGTGGTATGTAATAATAATAAAGACAAATTATCTCTAGGCTACACAACCTATCTATGCATCTAAAATACTTCTCCAAAAGAAAAGATATGTATCTCCAAAGAAAGTATGGAACCCTAAGCTTTATTCCTCAAGTAGAATGGTCAATAAGCAAATGTTGATTTGAACCTATTCTTCTTCACTTCTCTTCTTACAAATGGTTTGAAATAAACTTGTATATATAGGTGGATATTGTCCTAAATCCTTCCAAAAAATTTATATGTATAGGATTGGGCATGGTCAACCCTATATGGTTTCGAGGAAAATTCACTAGGTCTAAGCTAGGTTATCTAAAAGGCTAACAAACCCAAAAAGTGAAAAATAACCCTAAAATATATAGGGTCAACCATGGTTGACTTAGTATAGCTGATAGTCCAAAAGGGAATTAAGGCAAGAAACGGAGGATGGAAAGAGGATAATGACTGGAGTGGGTAAGGATAAGAATAATAAGCTTAGGGATAATTGTTTTAGGAGATGAGTGTGTCTATGGTAAGTATAAAAAGGGACAAAAATCTTACAAAGCACCAATGGTCTACCCACTCCTTTCATGGTGTACCCTTTAAGGCATGCACTTAGAGAGATTGAGACTCGACATGTTCCTTCAAGATACAAAGTGTTAATAGCCAATAAAATTTTGAAAATATTATGTGTATATAATATTTAACCCTTATTGAAACCTAACCACATAAATTTCAATGTTGGAACCTTCATTAAACATGAATGATGCACCTAAAACTTGACAAGAAATTTGAACTTTCAAATTATGATTTTTGTCAAGAAAATAAAAAGGTTCCTAATTCAAATTTGATAACTTCCTAACACCTCAAAATGACTCCTATATACCTAACATGACAATCAACTTGCTAAATACTCAAAACATGAAAAATTGACCAATATATACATTAAGGTAGTAATTTTCCTACATTAACATGTCTCACCCTCTATAATAATTTTCTCTTTACACACACCTTAACTCCTTCTCTTGGCCCTTTTTTTTCATTTTCTCATTAGTTACATTATAAAATCATGGATAGGACTTGGTCTTCCTCATGAATTAATTTCAATTTTATTGACTTGTTATTTTTTTTACACCCTATTAGCTTTATATTTTGTGAGTTGAAGTGTAAAAACATGGATAGGACTAGACTGTCCTCAAAAATACCATCTTTCCCATCATTATTTTCACATGATTTGTTCATACTTTTGATTTTATCTTTAGTGAGTTACAGTATTAGACCATGGATAGGATGAGGCCCTCCTCAAAAATCCCATTTTTGACTTTATTTCACCTCTTGGGTTTTATCTTTTATGATTTATATTGTAAGGCCATGGATAGGACTAGGATCTCCTCATAAAACCAAAACTTTATTTTAAAACACCTTTGTATTACTAAGTGGTCCTTTTATAGAATGTTAAAAAATGTTTACAAGTTTGTGATCCCTTGTTCTTGTTCTTGGTTTTAGATTTTGTTTCTTTTGTAGATAAAAGTTACACAAAAAACTATCTTATCATGTTTCCATACACTTACAACATTCTTATTTTGATGAATCAAACTTACCCCTCATTTTATCCCTCTTCACTTTTGTCACATTTTTGATAATTTGAAATATTTCAAATTATTTCATGTTTCTTTCCTCTTTTTTTTCTATCCTTTCATTATATTATGGATAAATTAAGGTCGAAGTCAAGATAACACTTTTATTTAACCTAAATTAATAAAAATATTAGACACTATGTTCTCTAAATTATATTTCTTAGAAACTAAGTTCAAAACTTTCAAATGATAGTCATTTTTAGCACCCATGTTTATTCTCTAAATCCATATAGAGGAGGAACAAAAAAGTCCATCAAAAGTTAAAAGCCAAATCATCTAAAATAAAAGTCAATGATAAAAAGGCAACATACAAAGTAAAAATTCAAAATTACACCAATAGATGTGATTCATAGCACATATCCTATCTCCAATTGAAGCTCAAACTCCACAATTGGACTTATGATAGGGTCAAGGTCCATTTGGGTGTGTTAGGCCAGTAGATTAGGATAAGAGAATTAAAAAAATAATATATAGTGTTACCTAATTCTCACATAATTAACCAATCTTCCTAGTAGACCAATGTATCTATAAGAGGTCTTTAGGAATGGAGAACACATTGTGGGAAGGTAGGTCCATTTTGATTTTCATCCATATATCCTTCATGGGATGATATTCATACTTCATTTAGTGACCTAGGATTTGTGTGGTTAGGAAAGTTTCTTTAGATTCCTTAATGTTGGCATTTATCTTACTTTGACAAACTTAATTTATGTGTATTGACTTAGACAAATAGTTTCTATACCTTGATTTTTATTCATTTCCCCACCACCCATTTCATTCCCCCTTGACATGTGAGCTTGATTCTAAATCTATTTTCCCACTTCTTTTATTCCCTCTTCTTCACATCTTATAAACATGATAGCACTAATTTTTTTTGGGTTTTTTTAATCTTTAGAACAAAACCATTTGATTGGGTGACTATGGATTATCTTCTTTACACAATTGTTTTACATCTCTAGAATTGCCTTGGTTAAAATTAATTTTTTTTCCATTAAATTTTTTTTCTCTCTAAAAAAAAATTGTGTCTATTTCTATATTTTTGTTGTATTTACTTTTCTCAAACAACTATATACATTTATATTTTTTATTACTTCTTCCATTATTGAGTAAAGTTGGATTGTTACTTCTCAACCACCAATGTTGTTTTCCATTTTATGCACTTTTTCCATTGAGGATTTAGTAAGGATTACTACTACTCACTCATCAATGTTGTTTTACCATTACTTTCCCATATTTGTTTAAGGATTATTATTAATTTCACATTGATGTTTGATTACCATTTTTTACTTGTAACCTTAGTTTGACTTGGTTTGCTGACCTTTCTTACTTAAGGTTTACTTGTTTGAGTTTTTTAATCATTTAATAATCTTGTATTTTTAGTTACTTGATCTACTCTAATAATTTTGGCTTGATAATTTAATCTTAACTTAGCATTTGTCACCCAAGTTTACCAAATCTCTAAGTACATCATGCCTACACTGCATCAATTATTTTGGCTTTCATGCATTCATTTGTTTTTGCTCTTTAGTTTTGTAACCTTGGGTTTGTCCAAAGTAGTCATTGTTCTCTCCATGATCAAAACCATAAACACAATAGACAATCATCCTATGATAAAGGTAAGTCAAGGTACACATATATTACTTTTATTTTTAGTTATTTCCTATTTAACAACTTACTTTTAGTTATTTTATGATTTTAAATACTATAATTTATTTAGCTTCAGTGTTGTGTGTTTTTATGTTATTTTATCAAAACCTCATCCCTTATTTTACATATGTGACATTTGATGAGCTTTGAGTGGGGCATATGTATACACATAATATATTCAAACTTTATCCATTATTGATGTTTTTTCTCTAGTAGGTACCCATAGAGTGTCAATAAATCTTAGTACACTCATTAAAGCGTACACCGAGAAATGGGTGGGTAGACTGTTAGTGTTTTATAGGATTCTTATCCCTTATACCACCCCTTATTATCAACATTACCTTATCTTATATACTTACATAAATTTGACACCTCTCTTACCACACCTCTCTTACCACCTCTAAGTAATTCACTACCTTTCTTAGCCCCTACCTAACCATAAAACCCTTTTTGATAGTTTATAGTACACTATCAACCTAGGATAACCATGTATTTAATCTGTTAAATTCACATTATGAGTCAAGGTTAGCCTTGGTAAACCTAGATCAAGACCTAATTTATTTTTATCAAATAATGATACAATTTCAAATTAGACCAACCTTATTGGATAAACTTTTAGAAAGGTTTAGGATTATATCTAGTTATATATATACATATTCATTTCACCATTTATTATAGAGATAACATAGTTAATTATTTAGTTACACCTATTTATAGTTTGCTCTTGGAGAATTCTACTTGAGTTATTTCTTAGGGTTTATATTTGGAGAAGAATCTTATTTTGTGAAAAACTCTTAGATGCTTAAGCCTTTCTTAGTGATCCTTAAAAACCATAGCAACCTCTTTCTAAGCACCTTTGTCCAAGGGAGAGATTGAGTATTGATAGCTTCATCCTTAAGGTAAGTATCTATAAATTTACTCCTTTATTTTAGAAGATATGAGTAACGTAAGTAATGGATTTTGAATATAGTTCTCTCTCCAGGCATTAGGGTTTTATCTATACATAGCCTAATTAGGATTATCCTATGAATGCTTAATTTTTATGTTTGTTAACCCTAATTTATGCCATAATTTTTAGTGAGCACTAGATTATATTTTACTTTATTTGTCATTTACATAGTGAATATGAAAAAATAGGACCTACCTAAGGTTATTTCATGGTGTTACTTGACTAGAGGATTTGGAACCCTCTTTAGTGATGTTATTATGATAAGAGATCTATTGGTTATCTCTAGTGGATCTATATTGGTCATGACCCTGAATATATAATGCATCAATAATTAGAAGTGTAAGTAGGGTTTATTTTCTTTGAGTTAGGATTGACTAATAGGCTAGCTACATTTTCCTCTTTATATAGGATGAACATGTAATATTTGTCAGAGATGAAGGATTAACTACAATAACTTTTAGACAATGGAAGTATTAGACCTAGTGTGTCACATTGGGGTATTTTGGCCATGTTAGTAAGGAATAATGATGGCACCTTAAGGGTGTGCATTGATTATAGAATGCTTAGCAAGGTGATGATAAAGAATCAATCTTATTTCCCTAGAATGATGATTTATTTGATAAAATGAAAAATGTACTAGTATTTTCAAAAAATTATGTAAGATCTAGTTATCACCAGATAAGGATCAAACAAGAAGACATTCACAAAACAACCTTATAGACTAGATATGGCCATTATGAGTTCAATATTTAACCCTTTGGCTTAACAAATGCACCACTTGCATTTATTAATTTCATTAACAATGTGTTCATGGATTTTTTTAAAAAAATTATTTTAGTATTTCTTGATGATATCCTTGTCTATTTTAAGAATATATATGAGAAGGATAAACACCTAAGAGTGTTTCTACAAAGGTTGATACAACATAAGTTGTATAATAAGATATCTAAATGTGCCTTCCATCAAACACAAATTAACTATTTAGGATGTATAATTTATAAGGTATTGAAATAAACCCAACCAGAATACAATCCATCCAAGAGTGGCCTACTCTTTCCAATATGTATAAAGTAGATAGTTTTATGGGCTTGGTAGGGTATTTTGATGATTTCTTGAATTTTTTTCATAGTCAACCCCATTACATCCTTGTAGTGTAAAAGTAAGAAATTTATGTGGACATATCAGTGTGAATAAGCATTTAATAATCTTAAAGAGAGGTTAACCACATCACCTATTTTGATCATACCTGACCCTAATAAAAAATTTGAAGTGTAGTATAATACCTCAAAAGAGGGTTTTGGTGGTATATTAACCCAATATGGGAAGGTAGTAGCCTATGAGTATCGCAAGTGAAAGGAAGCTAAATATATATATATATATATATATATATATATATATATATATATATATATATATATATATATATATATATAGGGAAAGTGACATTGATCCATAATTAAATCCTAGCTTGGAGAAGATAAATCACACTTACCCTTTCACTTGTTGATACATTTAAACAACTATGTTCATGACTAAGATGGATCTATTAAACCAAACTAAGGGGTCCCTTATTAAAATAATATCACTAGAGAGGGTTTGAAAGCCTCTAGTCAAGCAAAACCATGTAATAAACCTAGCTAGGTCTTATCTTTTTATTCACAAATTAAAATATAAAAGTAAAGTAAAGTCTAACCTAAAGTTCACCAAAGCTTATGGCATAAAATTAAGGCAATGAACATAAAATTAAACATGCATAGAAGATCTCTACTTAATATAATGTAGAGGAACTCTCGATGCATGGAGAGAGAAGAATATAAGCTAGAAAATGTAAATCTATATACTTTAACAAGAAGGACCAAGAGTTTGGAATAATTACCTTTGAGGATGAACACACTGAGCCTCAATATCTCCCTTAGCCAAGGTGATTCATAAGAGTTTTTTATGATATGTAAGGATAACAAGGATAAGTGGGTTCTAGGTGACATGACCTCTATATGAATACAAAAGATTTATCCATAAGCAAAATTTGTATCTCCAAGTGTAGTATTCAAACCCTAGGAAATTCTCCTTAAGTAGAATGATGGATAAGAATATGCATAATATATGATGTTCTTATTATTTTCCCTCTCTAATAAATGGATGAAAGGATATGTATATATAACTAGATCTAACCCTAAACCTTTCCAAAAGTTTAGCTAATAGTGTTAGTCTAATCAACCTTGTACCATTAATTAATAAATGCAAATTAGGTCCTAATCTAGGTTAGCCAAGGCTTAACTCAACCTATAACATGCTAATATGATATAAGTACATGGTCAACCTAGGTTGAGATTATTTGATAAATTTCAAAAAGATATTTTGTCTTAGGTAGTGGTTCTTTAAGGTGGTGAATAACTTAGAGGAGTGTAAGGGAGGTTTCAAAGCTTAGGTAAGTATATAGGATAGATTTGTGTAGATTACAGGTGGTGGTATAGGGGAAAACAACCTTATAAAGCACTAATGGTCTACCCACCCCTTTCCCTATGCACCCTTTAAGGAATACACTCATAGAGATTGAGACTCAATGGTTTAATATAAGAGAGAGAACATCAATAATTAATAAATTTTAAAAATATTATGTATATACATATGCCGCACTCAAAGCTCATCACATATCACATATGTGTAACATGGGATTGTGCTTTGGGAAAAGAACATATAAACATATAATTTTGAATATAAATAAATTTTAGTAAGAATTGAATAAGATAAATGAAAGCATAAAAGTGAAAAATGCATACCTTTACTTACCTTAGTGTTGTAAAAGAGGAAGGAAGTGAAATAAATGTGAAGGTGTCTAGTCTAGTGAGCATTAGGTGAACATGTAAAAATAGTGATAATATTTTTTTGAAAAATAAACATGTAATATGTGAAAAGAATCTCTACAATTTCAGGATTATAGAACATCTTGTGGTTCAAAAAAGAGCTAGTGGAAATAGAGATATGGTAAAAAAATGAAATCTGATTATAAATATTTAATAGGTAAATAATTTTGAATAATAAATATAAATAGTGAAAAAAATTATTCATTTTTTATTTTAATAGTTTAAAAAAATATTGATCTAAGAGACTTGGTTTGAACCTAAAGAGTGACCATGATGAGGAGACAACAACTATAATGTGGAGAATGCCTAGCAATCACATAGGGTGTGCAGGTAAGGGAAGAATTAATTTCAATTTATTGAGAAATTTTAATTGAAATTAATTTAAATATATAAAATTAGATGTTAGGAAAATTGTAGACACTAAAAATGACCCTAGGAAATTTTTAGGTAGACTAGGGGTAGAATGGGGTACTAAGTAGGAAAATATTAGACCAATAAATGCCTAAGGTATTAATGGTAAATGGTCAAAATATCACCACAAAATAAGAACAGAGTTAGATCTATCAACTCAATTT
The DNA here is from genome assembly GCA_037957365.1 of Torreya grandis. Classification (NCBI taxonomy): domain Eukaryota; kingdom Viridiplantae; phylum Streptophyta; class Pinopsida; order Cupressales; family Taxaceae; genus Torreya; species Torreya grandis. Next base: position 1,076,090 of record JARHVA010005614.1, on the reverse strand, counting down.
ATAAGGAAAGATAAATATAGGGTGTCAAATATATAGAAGTGGGATAATGTATTATCACTAGAGGTGGTTGACTACGTAGCAAAGAGATGATCCAATTATAATAGGGAAATCATTGACATAGTACCTTTTATTTGATGCAATTTATACTATATGGCTGATATAGTTTATTGAATGTGGTTAAATGTGTAGTAGAAGGCTAATGTGATCTATTGAAATTATAAAAGGGATGATTTATTATCAAATAGGTCAATTACATCTAGAGGAATGGGTCGACTATGTAACAAAATCTTGATGTAGTATGGCAAAAATGTGATAGGGCTAATTTAGTATAAAATAGGTTGATTGTGTAGGAAAAGGGGAAATTTAATAAATAGATCAAAAAAGAATATGTAGTTAATTTTTATTTTTTTAAGAATATTTAAGAATTTAATTTATTATTATGACATAGAGATTTAATGTATTATCTATGGTTTGATAATTTAGAAAGGTGATGGAGATTTTAACATCTGGTGCATGCATCCTAGCTACTAGATTTGTTAGAGCATTTTTCAGATGTGGATAGAGCTTACTTAACTACCTTATTTTTTAAAGGCATCATGGAGATGATATGAATCCATTTGAGTACTGATCTTGTTTTCATGTTCCTAAGATCATGTGAGTGATTAACCAATACTTTTTATTGAGAGGTGGATAGGGATATTATAGAGGTGGTGGTCACCTTGTAGGATGTCCATGCCTTAATTTATACTTCTTATTGATGGGACACTGATGATATGTGATACACCAAAATTATAATATGAGAGATGATCTCTAGCACATGGGTGACATGCTCAGATAGGATATATTTTGGTTTGAATGTTAGCTTATTTTATGTTTATATCATGACCACTTTGGATATCCAGAAGGCTCTAATAGGGTTTGTGATAGTATTAGTGTTATGTCATGAGTCATATGGAAAGGTAACACTATATGTGATAGTCTTATTTTAGTCTATTTTAGATTAGGGTGCCTTTTATGACCTTATTTTTGTCATTTGGTTCTATCTCATGCATGGTATATATGGGATGCTAACTAAGGGTAGAAGACAATGGGCCTTGTCATTCTATTGAGCATATAAATATACAATAGATTTTATATGTATTAGATGATTAGGTCTCCCTAGGTGATTGATGATAGGTAACCTTAGGTTGTACAATGAAGGTAAGACTATGTAATGCATGTCATGCCTGATGTTCTAACTTTGTAGATTATGACATAAAGGTATATAGTGTGGTAGCCTTACACTCACATTATTTATATATGATTTATTTGGGCCATTACTACTATTGGTTTGGCATGTGTGTAGATGATGAGCCACTATAGTTTATGGGTGGAACCTCATCTAGTGGCATTTATACCTAGGCAATTAGGGATACCACATTTAGTAGCCCATCTAGAAGTGTCTACTTATTGGGCACAACATGTTAGAGAGTTGAGAGGGAGAGGAGGTGTATTGGTACCTATTAAGATACCTATGATTATGAGATAATGACCAAGACCATGGGCTATTTAGGCATAATAACAAGCAGCATGGGGCCTATAATATATGATGGCATGGATGTGAATGTAGGAGATGTGGTAACACAACACATACCATATGAAATGAGATAATGGCTACCATGAAGTCAATGGATTTGAGGACACCATCGACAAGAAGATACAAAAGTGTTATCTATTACACAAGGGGATCCAATAGTGGCTAAAATACATAGTTGTTATATAAAGAGAACACTAGAGAGGAGGGATCATGATGGGCTTAGGTGGAGACTCTTAGTTTTACACTAGTGTAAAGGCAACCAACAAAGGAGGTGTTTTATAGGTTAGAAGATGGGGAGACCATGGTCATTGATACTGACATTAGCGAGAAATGTTCTTTTGTAGTTTAAGTTTTTGATATAAAATACTAGTTGAATCATTATTTATGATAGGTAGATGATTTGAGATGTATACATAAGATCTGATGTGTATTTGGTTTCTTGTTTTATATATACAACTATTGAGGAGATCAAATGGGGTCCTAATTATGGCTATGCACCATGATATTTTGGATTGGGTGTTGTCACATTATGACCCTACCACTTTGATTGATCATTTGGTACCATATTCCCTAGCTCATGCTAGTTGGTTTTTTTACATCATGATTCCTCTCTAGAATTTATAACCTATTGATTTATGGATTTTAAGGTTATTGATAGGCTAATTACTATTTGTTTTTAAGAATGATTTTATATACCAAGGTATGGATAGTTATATGTAGATTATTTACATGTTCATTAACTTATTGAGTTAGCTATATTTTTATGTTATGTACATGATGATAATGATTATTTAGTTCATTACAACATTAGGTTATGGATTTTATCTTAATTTAGGTTAACTACCTTTATTTTTCTAAGATGGATGTAGTATAGATCCATCTATTAGGCTATGATAGAGGGAAACCATCATTAGATAGGGTGGAGTATATGGAGGCATTGGGGGATGATAGAATTAAAATTTAGAACCTTTCACACATAATAAATAATATAATGTCCTTATATTCATTGTTTGATTTAGATAAGTTGTAGTTATTTTAAATTGTGATCATGTTTGCTGCATTTGAATATGGATGCTTGTTTTCAATTATAAGATTAGAATTTTTATATGAATGTGTTACTTAGCTTATTACATGTGATTATGTTATTTAAACTCATGTTTTGGAATCCAAGGGTGCCTTTATTATGATAAAAAGTATAATCTACTATCTTGAGAAATGGTTTCTTATTTATAAAATACATTGCTATAGAGATATGGGACTTAATTATTTTGTTTGTTAATTGAATAAGTTTGAAATTTTGGGTTATCATGTAATTTGGCATGATATTTTTATTAAGTAAATGTTATAATGTTTAAATTACCATTATTTTTATAACATTTAAATGGTTATTTGGAGGTTAATGTTAACATTCATAATGCTTAACATGATTATAATTATGCATAAAGTTATTGAATTATGGTTTGTTTTGGCATTGACTTATGTGAATCTTACATTATGAAAAGCATACACTTTGTTTGGCATTTTACATAGAAAAAATTCTTAGTGTCTCTTGGTATTTTGTTGGTTATTTTTTCATGTAAGACTTCTTCAATGAGCTCATTATGATTATAGTGAGTTTTGATGGAGATAGTGGAATGGTTGTTAACATAAAATTAGCATGTAGATAGATAAAAGAAAGAGGAAGTAATTCTTGGAGGTACATGGTAGAAGGAGGAAAAATAAAGAGAAATAAGGGGTTTGAGCAAGTTTGGAAAAGATCAATTTGGATTTGGATAAGCCATAACTTCTTTACCAAGCTGGTCTATTAGTTAAATTCATAGCTTCATAATATGGATTAAATCAATGAACTTGGTACATTTTTAATCAAATAGGGTTTTATTTTTCATTATTTTTAGTTTATAGAAATATCAGGGATATATGCTTGGCCATGGGGATGGCTCATCCAGCTATAGATCCAAATATATGATTCTATAAACCCTATTCATAATTGCTTCATTTCCAAAACCATATTCTGAGTTTTGTGTGTGTATATATATATATATATAGCAATTATAGAGTTATAATATATAAATTCTAACTATTTTAGAAGGTTTAAATGGAAACGTGAAAATTTAGTCAAGCTATGTAAAAGTTTAGAAATTACACTTAGAATTGGGAAAACTTTGTATAAAAAACCCTAAGTAAATTTTAAGGTATATTTAACTATGATTAGGTTTAAATATAGACACTATTTTGGTTTATCCTCAATTGATTAAATATGATATTGAAACATTTTATTAAATATACAAAATACTAGATTATTTTTAAATTGGTCTAAGTTTATTTAAACCCAAAACTTGGGCACGACTATGTATGAGAATTATCTAAGATGAAATTTATAAAGGGGTAAGAAATTTTAAAACCCTAGATGTGAATAAATATTTTAATAGATGTCACTTTTATTGAAATATTTATATTTTGGGAAAAATATATTAGGACTAGTTTATTTCATTTTATGAAGTTGTATTAAGTAAATCTTGAGGTATAAATGTACATAGGTATATACATGTTTATTACGGGACATGGATGATTTTTTATTGACCTATCAACATGCATATGTCTATATATATACTTAAATAGGTATAGAATTATTTTAATTACATACATAATTATATTTTATAATGCATTGAGCTATGCAGAAACTTTAAATGGTGTATGATTGTTAACTGGTTACTAACTTTAATATTAACCTAAAATCTTTATTTCTTATGAAAATGAAGAAGAATGAATTTCATAGTAATTTATACAGGTGTGTGAAACCTTACTTATATTTACATTTATATTAAGGGGCCATGATATGACATTTTGAGACCTATAGGAAAATTAGTTGAATACATACAATCATATATTGAAATATGTGTATACATGTATGAGATTGGGTATATTTAGGATTGTGTATTTTGAAATATATATTTCAATATTATGAAATTTTTATATACACATAAATGGTAGGGGTTGTTTTATAACTATGAATTATTGGGGTACTTAGCTGTATTGTGAGTTTTTTAAAATTTACACACAATTGTATAACTAGAGTTAAATCTTTGTTTGATATTTGAAAATAATTAAATTTAGTAATATGGATGAGTATTCGAATATTCATATACTTATATGTGATACTTGTAAACCATTGATTGATTATTTTTCCAAATCAAGTATACTATATTTAGATATGCATATTTTATTGAATGAGTAAACACGTTATATGATATGGTGAAGAATTAGTTACAATTTTGTGTTTGTATATTCATATATATACATATAAGATATACTCTTAATTTATTGACATAATACTTTTCTAATTAATAGTATATCAAATATATTCATGCATTTATTGATTTATAATTAAATACATCATATGCATTATTTAGAGAGGTGTGAATTATTTATTTACTTTCCTTAATAAGGTTGAACTTAGAAGTGAATTTATGGAATTTAGGAAACTTCTAGTTGTGTAGTATTTGAGAATATTTAGCTCAATCTATTCAACATTGACTATTTTTATGAATAGTTATATTATGCAATTAGGAAAAGGAAATAAAGTGGTTGTTAAATGAGATATTAATTATTGATCTCATTGTATAGCTATTTAAATTTTACATGAATGGTATGATTTTTTTATGTTTAAACCTTACTAGAATAGTATGACTATTTTAAATTCTATTTACATAACTGGTAGCATGATATAAATAATTTATATGTTTGTAACTATTTAATTGCATTTGATAGATTAAATGCATATTAATGAAAAATTCTTGTATTAGCACATAGTGAATCTATTAGTAAAGAAGTACACAGTTTGAAATCTATTAGTTTTAATGTTTTTAAATATATGAACCAATTCAGTATTAATAACTCTAAATAAGTGATTGGAAGGATTCCATTAACTTAATTAGTGTCACTAATATGTAAATAAAGTGTAATTTAATTAAATGGTGTGTTTGAAATTGACTAATCCTTGAGATCAAATAAATATAAGAAAACTTTGTCTAAAATAATGTTTATGTTTAAATATTGTCATTTCATCTATTTGATTTATTTTGCATGTCTTGTATAATATCATGTTATAATGGGTTTCTTTATAATATACTACATGTAATAGTTATCTTACAAAACATGAGAACTAGTTGTCATTATTGATTCTTGTACCATCATATCTACCCATCCATGAAGGAAGGGACATTCCCTTGTTATAATACTGTGTGGAGGATCTATGGTCCATGGTTGGTGTGGAAAATCACTCAAATGATGCCCTCTCTCCCTTTACTAGTAATTCACTAGTGACTACACATGATTACTTATGAATGATTCAAGTTCAATGAGTTTTGCATGTTATAAGGAGTATTGTATCATTGCAAATTATTATTAAACCTTGTATTATGATAAAAATATATTATTTTGTTATATTAAACCATTATAGTAATTGGTTGTAACATTGTATTAGTTGTGGCTGAATTTATAAATATACTTTTATGAAATAAATGTAGTATTCATTTCTATAATCAACATTTTACTTGATCTTATGATCATTAAATAAATATATTAGCTCTTGACCTTGTGTTAGTTAACTTAAAATAATATATTTATTTAAATATCACTATGTATGTTTTTAGTGTGATGGAATTTTATAAATGGAATTAGTGTAAATGTTTTTTTAATTACCTTGTTCTAGTAAATTTCAGTGGGGTTGTTACATTATAGTATTAGAGTTGAGTCTCAAACTCTAAGACATAATGATTCCACTAAAAAAAATGTATTCTCTTGTTACCAAGAATAAAATGCTACATGTTAGACCTAAAGGTGAGGGTAATTAAAACACCAATCATCCATTAGATATAAATAAATTTACCATAGATTAAGCTACAAAGTTAGATCACATCCTCATAGCCATGTATAAAACTAGGGATTGAATAATGACCTTAGATAAGGAAGTGCATGGGCATGCTAAGGATGATATTCAAGAAGAACCTAAAGAGCATCCTGTTGAGCATGAAAATACTCAAGAGTAGAGGCATGAGGAGGTGCCATAAGATGTGAGAAATCAAGTAGATGTAGAGATGGCATGGGATATCAAAAAGGTGAATCCCCACAAGTTTTATAGAACCATTTTTGGAGATGGAGCTAAAATTTGGTTAACAAAAATGGAGAAGTATTTTGAGATTAAAAATTACTCTAGTCACTAAGGTATTATGGGGAGCATATCATCCTGCTAGAGGAGCATTAACATGGTGGGAAAATATGAAGATAAATATGAACCTTGACTATACCACCACCACTTGAGATTATTTCATGACATGATTTAGGTCTTGATGTCTTCCTCAGTTGTATTTTGATTATATTATTGATGGATTTTTAGAGCCTTAAGAAAGGAAATGTTTTTATGAATGAATATTGGGATCAATTAACTAAGTTACTAATGTATGTCCCTCAGTATCAAGAATATGAGAGGTTTAAAATTAGTAATTTCATTATGGTATTAAAACCCTAAATTATTTGTTGAGGTAGATGTGCATGGGCCATCTACCATGGACCAAGTGATTTGAAAAGGCAATTAACTAGGAGTGGAATCTAAAATCTCTTTCTTAGGTTATAGATATATTTAAAAAGAAGTTTGGATGTCCTAAAAAAAATTCAAAAATAAGAATTGGAAGAGGATTGGATACTCCAAGAACCAATTTAAGAACCAAATTGCTAAGTTAAATAGTAGTTCAAAAAATAAGAAAACTAGAAATGGTTTTAAGGGGAATCCCCAGTTAGATAGGAGAGGACCACATGGAGGATGATTCATTTGTGGAGGTGATAATTAAACTAGAGAGTGTAATAAAGGTAAATCTATTAGTAAGAACAAGGTTTTTACTTCATAATAGGGAAATTTTTACTAGAAGATTTATGCAGTTGTTGACAATTTTCAATTTGAATTCCAAAATTTTCTTGTAAAATGGATAGGTACTTTTTTTTATCATCCAATTTAAATTTTTATTAAAAATAGGGATACTAAATGTTTTATTGATCCTATAATGCTTAATATGTTATCTAAAAATGTTGGGATTATGGAAAGTTCATGGTTAGTACAGTATGGTAATGAATCAATGTTTAAAGTTCATAAGTTTCTAGTTGAAGCTAAGATTAGGTTACCTAAATTCACTATAATAGTGGATCTATATGATACACCATTAGGATTGTATTATGTAATCCTAGGATTAAATTGGATTGCAAAGAATAATGATAAGGTTAATTACTATCTCAATAAGGCAGTGTCAAGATGATTTTGGTAATCAAACATAACTTCAAGGTGAGAAAAGAGAGTTGAAACTTAGGCAAATTTCTTTAATTCAACCTAATAAAGCTCAGGTAAAAAGATGTTAGGCATTTATTTTTGAAATAAATGAGATGGAGGATTCTAAAGAACCATCCATTGAGGATTATCCTTTTATTAGGAAATTTTAGTATGTGTTTCCAAATGAATTATTGATATTACCACTCAAATGTGAGTTTGATTTCTCAATCGACATAATACCTAGATCTGAATTACAATTCAAGGCACCTTACATGATGATAACTATGGAATTAGTTGAGTTAAAATTTCAACTTCAGGAGTTATTATTGAAAGGGTTGATTAGATTATACCACCGTGGGGTGAGCTAGTAGTATTCATTAAGAATAAGGATGGTAATCTTCACCTATATATTAATTATAAAATGTTGAATAAGGAAAAAATCAAGAACATGTATGTGTTACCTTGCATTGATGATCTCTTTTATTAGATGTTAGGGGAAATAAATTTATCTAAGATTGATCTTTGAGAAGCGTATCATAAAATGAGAATCAAAGATAAGTATATTCCTAAAATAGTGTTTATAACTTGGTATAGGCACTATGAATTCATAGTGTTTCCATTTGGGTTAAGAAATGCTCTGATAACATTGTGTTCAAGGATTTTTAAGATCACTTTATGTTAGTTTTATTATATGATATCCTCTTATATTTTAAGAATTAGGAAGAACATCTTTAGCATCTAGAATTGGTTTTTTAGTAGTTGCAAAATAAAAAATGTATGGTAAGTTGTCTAAATACACATTTATCTAGAGGAAAGTATAATATCTAGGACACATTATCTGTATGGATGGAATTTTAGTTGATCTAATGAAGATACAGAGCCATAATGGAATGGCCAATGCCTAAAAATGTGCATGAGGTGAGAAGTTTTATTGGATCAACAAGTTATTATAGGAAATTTATTCCAAATTTCTCAAAGATAGATAACCCAATTAACTCTCTTCAATGAAATAATCAAAGTTTTTTTTGGTTAGACAAGTGCATAAAATAATTTTAGGAGCTAAAAATGAGGATTATTTTGGCACCTATGATAAGAGTTCCCAATCCTAATGACTAGTTCTCAGTAATAAAAAATTGCATCTAGGGATGGACTTAGAGGAGTTATTATGAAAAATGGTTCAATTGAGGCATAAGAGTCAAGAAAACTTAAGCCTTATGATATGAATTATTCCCCTTATGATTTGGAACTTAATGCAATAGTGTATGCCTTGCAAGTTTGGAGGCATTGTCTATTGGGGAACCAATTTGATATAAAGATTGAGAACTTGGCACTTAACTATATCTTTACCTAATCAAACCTAAGTGCAAATTATATATATTGGTTAGAATTATTTTTTGATTATGATTTTGCTATTAATTATATCAAGGGCATGGAAAATAGAGTTGCAAATGCCTTAAGTTGTAGAAGGTACATAGTAGCCTTGGATACTATCAAAATTAGTTTCCATGATTGGGTAATTAAATTATCCCTTAGTGATTAATTCTATAAGTAGGTTAGGATAACATTATCAAAGAATGCTTAGAATCCCAACTTTAAAGGATTCAAGTTGAAGAATGATGGTCTTTTCAGGTATAATGGTAGGATTTATGTTCATAATAGAGTGAATTTTAAGATCACAATGATAAAATAATTACATAATTACTCTCATTCAGGTCAACCTAGAGTAACTAAGCTCATGGCTAAGTTAAGACCTCTTTATTTCTGAAAATGGATAAAAAAATATGTAATGAATCTCATATCTCCATGTTTAGAATGTTAGCATGTGAAGGCTGAGCATGTTCATCTAACATGATTTCTATATCCTCATGATATACTAGAATTGAAGTGGTAGGTAATTATCATGTACTTTTTCCAAGGTTTTATGTTGTCATAGAACTATCATGATATGATATTGGTGGTAGTTGACAAACTAAACAAGGTAACTAATTCATACTAGTTAATTTGAATAATGATGCACATATTCTTGTGAAGTGATTCATGAAATAGTTATATCAATTACATGGATTGATATAAAAGATCATTTTTAATTAAGATCCAAGAATAAATTCTAGATTTTTATTGACTTTAAATTTAGCTCTGGGTATGTAGTTAAATTTTAGTACTGCATATCACCCATAAATACATGGACAAATAGAGAGAGAGAGAGAGAGTTAACTAGGTTTTATAATATATTATTCAAATGAATTACATGGATCAACATATAAGAGGGAGGATTACATTCTATTGGTTGAGTTTTCCTATAATAAATCATACCAATCAACATTGAAAGTAGCTTTGTTTGAGTCATTATATGGGAGTTTTAGAACACTAATAAGTTGCAATAACTTGGAAGATATAGTAGTCTTTGGACTTAAAATGATTATGGAGATGGAAGACCAAGTTAGAATAATAAATCAAAGGTTGGTTGAGGCTAATGATATACAAAAAAGTTATGTTGATCTGAAAATAACATCAAGGTAGTTTTTTGTTGATGATAAAGTATTTTTTGGGCCTTAGCAAAGCTCAATGAAGTTTGGTAAATAAGTGAAGCTTTCACCAATATATGTAGGACCCTTCAAGTTTTTTTAAGTGATCAATAAAATATCATATAGGCTTGCTTTTCCAACATATCTATATTTTTTGCATAATGTTTTCCATGTGTCCTATCTTAAAAATTATGTTGTTGATCCTTCTCATGTATTGGATTGGAATGCTTTACATGTTATAAATTTTAGGGTGGTCAAAGTAGTACTATTCAGACTAATTGACACTCAAAAAATCAATTTACATAGTAGATAAGTTTCACAATTCAAGTTTAAGTGGGACCAATATTATAAAGATAGTGCCACCTGAGAGGATATTGATAAGTTCTATAGGTTTTTTCGATATTTGTATACTTACTATGTTTGATGGATATTATTTAATTTTATAATGAATAATGTTTAATTTTATAAATATTGTAGAACAAGTGTCCATGGGATGATGACCAACTTTAGTGGGGAAGGATGTTACATATTGATTCTTCTTTAAACTTTATAGCCTGCCGATCTATAAATTTTAAGGTTAGTGATTGGTTAATTATTATTTTGGTTAAGATGGATTTTATATAATGTTGTATGGAAAATTATATGTAGCTTATTTGCATGATCATTAACTTGTTGAGTTAGTTTTGATTGTATGTTATGTACATGCTTATCATGATTATTTAGCTCATTTCAACATTATGTTATGGATTTTAGCTTGATTCAAGATAACTAACTTTACTATTCTAAGGTGGATGTAGCATAGATCCATATCTCATACGATGATGGAGGGAGAACATTATCAAAGGGGGTGAAGTAGATGAATGAATTTGGGGATGATATAATGAAAACTAAGAACCCTGCACACACCACAAATAATAGAATCTACTTATATTCATTGTCTGACTTAGATAGCTTGTATTTGATTTTAGTTATGATCATATTCAGTTGCACTTGAATATGGTTGCATGTTTAAAATTATAAGATTAGAATTATTATATGAATGTCTTACTTCTATTATTACATGTGATTATGTTGCTTAAACTCATGCTTTGGAATTTTTGAGTGTCCTTATTGTGATACAAACTATAATCTATTGTCTTGAAAATAGATATTACGGAGTTATAATATATAAATTTTAAAATAGATATTATGTTATTTAAAATAGATATTATGTTATTTAAGATAGATATTTATATATACAAATTAGTTATATTCTATTATGTTATTTAAAAATAGATATTACAGAGTTATAATATATAAATTTTTCCTATTTTAGAAGGGTTAAATATAACAGAGTGTGAAAATTTAGTCACTCCATGTAAAAGTTTATAAATTACACTTAGAATTTGGAAAAATTTGCATAAGAAACCATAGGTAAATTTTTAGGTATATTTAATTATATATGATTTTAAATCTATACCATGTTTTGGGTTATACTCATTTGATTAAATATAATATTGAAACATTTTATTCAATATACAAAATACTAGCTTATTTTTAAATCGGTCTAAGTGTACTTAAACCCAAAACTAGGGCAAGACTATGTATGGGATTTATATGAGATGAAATATATAAAGGGGTAATAAATTATAAAACCTTAGTTATGAACAAAAAATTCCATAAATGTCTCTTCTATTAGAATATTTATATTTTTAGAATAATATATTAGGACTAGTATATACATGTTTGTTATGGGACATAGACAAGTTTTCCATGACCTAACAACATACATCTCTCTCTCTCTCTCTCTCTCTCTCTCTCTCTCTCTCTCTCTCTCTCTCTCTCTCTCTCTCTCTCTCTCTCTCTCTCTCTCTCTCTCTCTCTCTCTCTCTCTCTCTCTCTCTCTCTCTCTCTCTCACACACACACACACACACACACACACACACACACACACTAGAATAGGTATATAATTATTTTAAATACATACATAATTATGTTTTATAATGCATTTAACCATGAGTAAACTTCAAATGGTGTATGATTATTGACTAGTTATTAACTTTAGTGGTAACTTGAAATTTTTATTTCTTATGAATATCAATAAAAATGAAGTTAATAATAATTTGTATGGGTGTGTGAACCTATTAATTATATTTAAATTTATATTAAGGGACCATGATATGACTTCTAACCTATAGTAAAAATAGTTGAATACATACAATCACATATTAAAATATGTTAATACATGTATGAGGCTAGGTATATTTAAGATTGTGTGTCTTTTGAAATATATCCTTTAATATTATGAGATATGTATATACATAGATATGGATGGGTTTATTTTATAACTGTGAGTTATTCAGGTACTTAGGTGGACTGAAAGTTGTTTAAAATTTACACACAACTATATAACTAGAGTTCAATCTTTGTTTGATATTTGAAAATAATTAAATTTAGTAATATGGCTGAGTATTCTAATATGCATATACTTATATGTGATACTTTTAAATAATTGGTTGATTATTATTTCAAATCAAGTATAACATATTCAAATATGCATATTTTATGAATGAATAAACACATTATATGACATGGCAAAGAATTAATTATAGTGTTTTTTATGTATATGAATATATATACATACATGAGATACTCTTAATCTATTGGCATAATAATTTTCTAATTAAGATTATACCATATATATTCATGTTATACTAATTGATAATTAAATATGTCATATATATTATTTAGAAAGGTTTAAATTCTTTGATTACTTTCCTTAATAAGGTTGAACTTATAAGTGAATTGAAGGAATTTAGGGAAATTCTAGTTGTGTAGTAGTTGAGAATATTTAGTTCAATCCATTCAACATTGATTGGTTTTATGAATAGATTGATTATGTAATTAGGAAATGGAAATAAAGTGGTTGTTAAATGAGCTATTAATTATTGATATTATAATCTAGCTATTCAAATTTTACTTGAATGGTATGATTGTTTGATGTTTAAATCCTACCTAAATGGTATGATTATTTAATGTTTAAATATTACCTGAATGTTATGACTATTTCAAAATATATTTACATATATGGTAGCATGCTATAAATAAATTAGATGTTTGGAAATATTAAATTGCATTTGATAGATTAAATGCATGTTTATGAAAATTTCTTGTATTAGCACATGGTGTAGTTGTTATTAGGGAAATACTCATTTTGAAATCTATTGGTTTTAATATATTTAAATATATGAACCAATATGGAATTTATGACCTTAAATAAGTGAGTGAGATGGATTCCAATTAATTAGTGTCACTAATACACAGATAAGTTTTAATTTGATTGAGTAGTGTATATGAAATTAGCTGATCCTTGAGATAAAATAAATATAAGAAAACTTTGGCCAAAGTAGTGTTTATGGTTAAACATTGTCATTTCATCTATTTGATTTAATTTACATGTCTTGTATGATATCATGTTATAAGGGTTTATTTATGATGTAATACATACAATAGTTATCTTACATCACACAATTTATAGTTGTCACTCTTTATTCTTGCACTCTCATATCTTCCCATCCATGAAGGGAGGGACATTCCCTTGTTTGGAGACTATGCGAGGTATCTATGGTCTATGGTTGGTGTGGAAAAGCACTCAGAAGATGCTCTCCCTCCCCTCAATAGTATTTCACTAGTGAATACTCTCATGATTAATTATGAATGATTTTCGTTCAATGAGACTCACATGCTGCATGGAGCATTGTATCATTATAAATTATTATTAAACCTTATATTATGCTCCAACTATAATATTTTGTTATATTAAACCATTAAAATAGTTATAAGTAACATTGTATCAATTATGGCTGAATTTGTAAATATACTTTTATGAAATAAATGTAGTATTCATTTTTGTAGTCAATATTATAATTTGTCTTATGATCATTAGCTAAATATATTATCTCTTGACCTTGATATTGGTTATATTAAACTAATGTATTTAGTTAAATATCACTATGTATGTTTTTAGTGTGATGTAATTCTATAAATGGAATTAGTGTAAATATATTTTTTAAATTAACTTATTCTAGTAAAACCCAATGGGGCTAGGGTTAATTTTAAGATGCCCCATTAGATAACCTATTGGAAATGTTTGGAAAATCATAAGAGATTTTAATTATAGCTTTGAATAATACTCCTTGGGAAATGAAAATATATTATGATTTTGAAGGATAAAAAATAGACAGTTTCCTTTTTTTTGTACAACCATTTGATTGCACCAAAAAGTAGACACTAAATAAAACCACCAAAATGACACACTAGAAGGTTACACTAAATGAATCCAATTAATAGTTATGTCAAATGGTTGTGTTATATGGTTATTCTAGATGATTATGTTGGATTTTTAAAACAAACTATTACATGTAATGGTTGCACCGAAGAACTGTGTCAAATGGTGAAGCTAGGCCAAGTTGTTAGGTTACCGGTATGGCTAATCTATTATTTGGTTACTTAGTCACCTTTTTAGTCCTATAAATACATCCTCATCCCTTATTTTAAATAATTTTCATTTTATATTTTTTGTCTCCCTTCAACCCCACCTACAATAATTCACTATGGTAAGAAAATATGTTTTGAAGAACTTGTCAACCCTGTACATTTTGAAGATCATACGGTAGCCACTACTAGATGAGTACATGATACAATGATTGTATTTTTAAATGTATATTTGATGCCATACTATAGATTTTCCTTACTATATCCTAGATAAATAAGTCTACATCGATTAAGGAGAGCTTCCTAAATATGAAGATAAATCAAATTTATAAAGGGTTTATAAGGGGAGTTTAGATTCCATGTGTCAGGAGTTAGTAAAAATGACAGTGCTACTTTTGTAAGTATTTCCATTATTTTAGACAAGCTGGTATGAAAAAGATTAAATCAAGAATTGGTCAAGTAACAAGCTGCCTCTAGTAACCAATGTCATGGACACATTGGATCACTTCAGAATTCATCCAAAATAATATGAGGTAGACAAAAAAGTGGTCAAAAATGTCTATTGTGAATATGTGAGGTGTGATTCAAATGATAGGGATAATGAACAACAAGAGATGGCAATTGAAAAATGATCATTCAATAAAAAATATGAAACCCTTGGTGACATAAAGATTGAACTATTGTATGGAATTAAGGATTAGTAACCCCAAACCAAGATGAGGAATTTAGAGAGAACTATCACTACATGGAAATATTCAGTCAATGGATATTTATTTTGATGCATCAATCATCAAAAGTTATCTTGGGATAAAATTTTCTACAAGCAATTTATCTCATCATCTTAAATTTAATACCAAATGAACTCGTGTTGTGGCAATACTCAAGTTAAAAAATCCATTATAGATGATAGTTTGTGCATCATAGATATAGTCTTCAATGGATTTGTTAACTTGAGGCTTGACACAACATTAATGCATTTGATATTAAATTTGTGAGGGTGAGATCAATTTCCTATAAAAATCCTCTCCCAAGATCATTTGTGATGATTGACTCATCAATGTAAATATTCATTGACTAAATATTACCATGTATTGAGATTTTTGTTTGAATTCCTTATCTTGGTTTAAATCTCTATATGGTGCTTGCTAATCTTGAATTCTATGCAATAGTTAAATTTTTATGTCACCAAGGGTTTGATCTTTTTTATTGATGGATCATTATTGAATTTCCATCTCTTGTTGTTCATTATCCCTATCATCTAAATCACACCCATATCTTTAAAATGGACATTATAGAACATTTTATAAGCTAGCTCATATGATTCTTGATGAATTATGGTGTTATCTAATGGATCCATGGCATGGTTACCATAGGTAGCTTTACTAGTTCCTGATTTAATATTTTTCTTATTAGCTTGTTTTTAAAATAAAGACAATACTTGAATAATAAGAACCATCATTTTTGCTAACTGTTGACACATGAAATCTAAATTCCACTTATAAACTTGTTAAAGATTTTATTTCTCTTCATATTTAGAAATCTCTCCTTTAACAAAATATGACCTTACTATTTATTTAGGATATCTTGACAAATATAAAGGTACATATGCAGTGTTTTATTTGTTATCCATGGACCCTAATTCCATTGAAATTAACTCTAGTATCCTTTAATAGGTGAGGTAATTTTAATGGTTTTTTATCTTTCAAGGTTTTAACCTTGGTTTCATTATTATTTTGCACCTTGTACTATTAGGGTTTGGGAATTCGGTCCTTGATTTTTTTCCTTTCTTCTTCCCAAGACCTTAAGTTTTAACTCTGGTGAATGTTCTTATAGTTCCATTTGGTACTATCATTAAATCTACAATTTAAAACTACCATTAAACACTTCCATTTGGAATTATCAAAGGTATTATTGTTTGACACTATCATTTGGATGCTTTCATTTGCACTATTGGTGTCCACTATTTGGTATTGCCATCTAGTTCCTCAGTTTGGGTTTTGTTGGTTTCCTTGATTGGTATTATGGGATAGGGTATACTATATGTGTGTGTGTGTGTGTGTGTGTGTGTGGAAAATTGAAGGGTAATATAAGATATTTCTATAAATGGTTAGTGATTTGACCGAAAACTAATATATCTTCCTATATTTTTGACAATCCAGACCCATCTACTGACCCTAAAAAATTACCAAACACAAAATTCAAAAAATGGAATATTCATGAATTAACTAATATTCACCACTAAAATTTACAATGAATGGGGTTATTATAGTTTTATACAAGTGGGATAAGTTGCGTAATAGCTACACACACAAGGTGATGGTTTACATACACATGTAAGGGTAGGAGTTACAAAGGCTCAGTCTTGGTAGGCTTTGACATAGGAGTGAGCTATGCACATGGTGACTACTATAAAACTAGGATAGGTACAAGCTGAGGTGACCAACTTATAGGATTATTTTTTTAGCTTAAGATATTAGACTACCTCTTTACAATACACCATTCAGAGGGGTCAGTCATAAGCATCAATGGGTAGCATGGATACACCATAGGATAGACATGATGGAGTAAACCTTAGAGTTTTAGCTATTGTATTTTATACTAGTATTATATAAAAATCATGTTATATATATTGATATGGACATTTCATTGATTTATGATGTGTTGTATTTATATGTGGATGGGTGTATAGATATATTTCCTTTCTAGCACATGTATTTTGATTTTATTTTATATATTATTGGAAATATGTGGTGTATGTTTTTTATAGCATTATGTGATACACGTGCATGGTTAAAAAGAAAAAGAAAAAAATATTTGGAAAATATAGGTAATCATAACAATTGTAATACACACTATATCACAATGGGAAATGTGTAAAAATAAAAGATGAATAAATATAATAAACCAAAATGGTAGAGTAAAAGGTAAAAAAAATGTTTTCAAACCATCTAATATTTATACCAAATTAAAACAAATAAAATTGATACTTTATCATGCTTGTAATAATGAAAATTTGTAATAAAATGGAAGAAAAGTGAAAATATGTTTTAAATTTTTAGAGTTTAGCTATGTAAACCTAATTTTTATTAAAGGGATGAATAGTCTAAATTAGTGAAATAATATGCAATAAATAACCACTGATTTGTTAAATAATTTAACTTTCTTTGAATTTTTAAAAATATTAATAAATATGTGCAAATAAAGACTTCTCTAGAAAACATCTAACATAGAAAATTTGAGTGCTAAAAACTAAGATACAAATATGTTTGAGTATTATCAATAGGATACCTATATGATATCCTATCTTAGACAATAATGACACACTTGGATAGTAGTGCCATATAGCTCTACCATCCTTAAAATGGAACTAGTATCCTCTGTGTAGGACTATTACTAAATTATGGGTGCACTTGCACCTATGTTTCTAGGTTTTATTCCTAGAAATATGAAGTTTGAAACTCTGTGTTATGCTTGTAATAGCTAATTTATGATGCTAACCTTAATCTTCCTTGTAAGTAACACATGAGATAA
Source organism: Torreya grandis (assembly GCA_037957365.1). NCBI lineage: Eukaryota > Viridiplantae > Streptophyta > Pinopsida > Cupressales > Taxaceae > Torreya > Torreya grandis. Next base: position 1,057,668 of record JARHVA010005614.1, on the reverse strand, counting down.
AAATGTGTGTTTGTTAGTAGGGTAGGTTGGACATACTTAACACCCCACTATGAAGAGAGTTGACTACATACCAAGACTTTGAAGAGGGATCAAGATTAATGTAATTATCTTACCTAAGTGTTGGTGCAAGTGCAAATGATGCTAGAATGATAGTGGTCTTGAATGCCTTGAGTGTGCTTGTGATTGAAAATATGGAAACTGTATAAAATGTAGGCTTTGGGTAGTTGTAGATGGTAGTATGAATAATTAGGGTAGAATAGGTATTAATAACCTCTATTTTTCTCAACTTGTTTCATGTTTGAATAGGTCTTTCACATCTATTTTCTATCTAGTGGATAAAGGTCTAAAATTCATATATTTATAGTGTTTCATAGCTTGTGCAAATAATAAAATACCCTTAGGATGACCTTATGAGGGTTTAAAATTTGAAAATATATATGTTTTAGGAAGTTAGGGAAAGGGACATTAATGCCATGTTGGGGACACCAGTTCTATGTGGATCTAGTGTCCTTAATGTGGTGCTAATGTCTATCTAATAGGTTGTTAGGCATGAAGGGCCAAGATTTGGGATTCAAGGTCTAGGACTATGTTTTAGCTAACTATGGATGCCTATGGTCTACACAAGGGAGGGAAAAGAGTGATAAAATGATCTAGGATAGGTCTAGGGCTGATATAGAAATAGATTATCTCAATTAGCACTCTTAGCACTCAAATACCACTTTAGGTGATTACATTTCCCCCTTTATGCTAGAAATGTAGTAAAGTGAAATAGATAATATAAATGAAAAATAAGCGTACCTAGACTTATTTAAGAAGTGAAGCTCATGTGGCTAAGTTTGAGTGTGCGAATTTGGGTCTATGTATGTGAATCATAATCCAAAACATGAAATATAATTAAATGTGTATAAATTAGTCCTTAAGAGATATCAAAAGAAAAAGATTATTTTGAATAAATAAGTAATTTAGTAAAATTGAGTAAATATTTAGGAAAGAGGAAAGGAATGAATACACCTTATTGGGTATGCTAAACAATGAATGAACCTAGTGATAACCCATGTGTGTGCATGTATATATTTATTAAATTATTGAATATCTTGGGCTGAACCAATATCTTACTCAATCCTCATGTATGGGTGGTTCAATAACTCAATCTAGTTTTGAATCCATCATTTCCCACCCCTGCCTTATGGATCATAACCTAAGAATATCTTGGATTACATAAAACGTATGTCCAACCCTCTCATGTGGGTAGATCAATAACTCAAGTAGGATATGAATCCATCATTTCCCACATGTGTGTAGTATATGTATCAAAAATTAAACTATACAAAGTGCTATAACTATCTAACTATGTATATCCAACTATGTATGTCATCTCTACAACCACTCAAGGATATTAGGTAGATTTGGCCCACTCAAGAATGCCAACCACTATAGATGGAATAACGCATGAAACTGGTGACAACTATCAATGTGATTTCAAGTTTATAAAGTTTAGAGAATGATATGGAACATTTTATTTCATCTGATCAACCTGTGTGTAACTGAGCATATGGAAATAATGTGCCATGAACATACCCCCAATCTAATATATAAGTATATTGATATGAATATGAGATAAATTAGTGTGAATACAAACATGATATGAGCATAAATATCAAACATATAATTGTATATTTAAAAACATGTATTGTACCTAGTGAATTATTCTAAATAAAACAAACTATCCTAAAATTGGGTCTACTAGATAATAGCACCATGTCTTGGATAATAGCGTCATGTGGTACTAGTGTCCCAATATGGGTTCTAATGTCTATTTGTTCATAAACATAAGCCACTATACTAATTTTTGATTCCTTATTTTTTCTTATATTTTACCCATTTATAATTTCCTAAAATTGAGCCTATGTGCTAAAAATGTTTTGTGAATGCAATGTAAGAACCTAATCTCTATGAAAAATCCCTATTAATTCCCACTCTTTTGTGGGTAGTTTTTGAACCTATAAAAGAACTATCCTCAAAATAAATATCTTTGGAAAATGTGTTATTTAGAGAATATAAGATAAATGTGTAATAATGTAATACAATGTGAAAAAATAACATCAAAATGTAAGAAAAGTTAAGGATAGGTATGTAATGTAAGATGTAGGTTGTGTCTAGAATTGCACAAAGGTGTAAATATAGATTTAATAAATGTATTTAACAAAAAATATAAGTATTTACCTAGGGGTATGGGGTATGATGTCCATCAAAACACCCAAGTAAGAATGGTATATCCATGAGGTCCCTCATGGCATTGGGAATTAATGTGTGTAGTAAGCAAAGACAAGTGACATGGCCATGATGTATATTAGAAAGCATACATAAAAAACAAATGAGGTACAAAAAATAGTCCAAGGGGATACAATATAAGGTACATATCACTAAATCTTAGAAAAGAAGACATATAAGGACATGTTCAAATGTCCACATATACAATTAAGAAAACACACACAAGTGATATGGGTACATTTCTAAGGCATACACGAATAGAAGTGGCATAAAACCAAAGAGAAATGGCATATTAAAATTGCCTAAACTAAAATAAGCATAGAGATTATAATCAAGTATAAAAAAAGGAAATCTAGAAATGAAAGAATACATGAATGTAATATAAGTCTATGTATGATCTATAATGTAAAAATGTTGAGTCTAAATTAGTGATAGTTGGTACAAAATTTTGAGTATGAGTAGAAGTGATCAATATAAAGATATATCAATGTGTAAATTATAATATAATGAATATAAGGATAGAACTTGGTAATATAAACTATGTATGATATGTCCCCAAGTGGGCATATGTATCAAATGAATAAATAGGGATTGGTATATATACCCCCAATGCACATATGATAGCAAGTTTGGATTAGTGTAGTAGATTTGAGTCTTTTAAGTAATGTACAAGCACTCAATAAGAACAAGTGAAACATATATGTATGATAAAAATAACTATAATAAGATAGGTACCATATGTAGTGTCTAGAAACTACAATAAATGTAAACATATCAATGCATATGGTCTATATATTTTACATTATTTGGGTAATATTTGAATGTTTTTGAAATTTTATATTATTTTTTCATTTTTTAGATATAAACTATGTATAAGAAAATGAATAAGAAATATGTATAAGGAGCAAAAGAGAACAAAGCATGTACAATAAGGTAGGAACCATACTAACTGATGAGTCTCATGGAAGACTCACTATCATTATAGCCTATGTTAAAAATAAGAATGATAATATCTCATTTAGTTTGAATGCTTTGTTGTAGATGAATGTGGTTGCAGTAGGAATTTGAGTATTATTCATCATCATAATCATAATAACTTGGAATGCTAGAGGGAATTTCATAATACTATGGATTTGACCTTTCTTATATATGCTTTGGCATATTGATTTTGATTTTTCCATATAAAAATATGTTTATTATAGACAGATGGTGTTGTGGAGGGTCTTTTTCTAGAAAACCTATTTTGAGAATGCTTGTTTGTGTAGCATGATTTTGCCTTTTCAACTTAAGATATTGCTATTTTTGTAAAAATTCATGTGCATCTAGATATTTTGCATTGATAAAATATATATGTGAATAATTTTCCTTAGGATGTTATATAAATCCCAAACTATATTAACCAATATTATCAACTGATATAATAGGAGTAGTGATTCCTTGCGCCTTCTTACTCAAACCTTGACCATGATAATTAAACTTATTGTAAATATTTTTGACCAAAAGCAAACCATTTTAAAATTTGAGCCTCATTTTGGAGATGTATATATTTATATTTTACTTACTTTACCTATTTTGGTTTTACTTTTTCTTTCTCTGAGTGTGCTTTCAGAACCTTTTATTATTTTGAGTTATGCTTTGGTAACATTTTTTCTACTATTTCTAAATTTGACCCTTTTTGAGTTTGTAGATGTGTCATTGTATGTTGTGTGGATGATGTGTCAATATGTGAGTCATATTTATCCATTATCCATTGTATTTTAAGTTTTAATTCTAAACATGAATCAATTTTGTGCTCATGCATTCTATGATATGCACAAAAATATCTAGATCTCCTCATTCAGTGTAGAGGGGGTAGGTTGATCAACTAGAGTTAACCATTTATTATCTCACTTGAAATATTATTTGATCTTTAAATTATTTTTAATTCACTATTTTTATATTTAATTTTTTTAATTTATGATTTGGATATGTAACATTAGTTTCCATAAATTGACTAAGTGAAGATGCATATACATGGTCTACACTATTTTTCCCTAGAGGACTTTGTCTTGTAAATTGATTTTAAATTACTGTAGTGTTTTCATGTAATAGTTTATTTTGATTTTATAAACCTAAAATTATCTTTCTCATACTGATAATTTGATCACATAAAGTTTTATAAGTGCAAACCCTAGCTATTTATGATTGAATATGTAGGCACACACCTTATATAGAAGAGGTGTGAATAGGCAAAATATGGGGAATAGTGACATTGGTATAGGATACTTAATTTCATGTAGGAATTATAACATGTACCTAGTTACAGGGAAAGCAACTATCACCCTCATAGAGATGACTATGCATAAGATATGACATTGAAACTTAGAACATAGTTGTTATCTTGTGTGATAAATCCTCTATGTATGTATGGGTTTGGTTGTTAATGGAATTGTAAATATGAGAAAGATAACATGATATGAGATATGACATATACTTTAATTAATATAAAACATCATCTATGCATGTTTTTATGTCTTTGAGTTGATTTTGAATTAAAGGGAATGAGCATGTGAATGAAAGTATTAAACTTTGCAACAAAAAGTGATTATTTTCTTCTATCATTATGATCACTATTATATGAAAAAAAATTAGAAGATATATGGATATGAAATATAAATTATGGAAATGTAAACCCTAGGGTTATCTGGGGTTTGGGTTTTTGAAAAAAAAATTACATTAAATAAATTAAACCCTAATATGGGATTGATTAAATGAGCTAGGTTATGCCAAAAAATAATAAAAATATAAGTTTTTGATCTTAATTTAGTGTAAAAATTTGGAAGAAGATAAAACTTATGTAAAACTAGGTTTTTTAAGCAATATTCAAAGTACATTAGGTTCACTAAATGTTTTACCCTTTTAGGGTTTAATTATGTAAATCCTACATTTGATTAAAGGTTTGAGTAGTCTAAATCAGTGAAATAATATGAAATAAATAACCATTGATTTATTAAAAAATTTGACTTGTTTTCACTTTAAAAAAATAGTAATAATATGTGCAAATAAAGACTTATCTAGAAAACACTTGACATACAAGATTTGAGTGCTGAAAGCTAGGATATGAATATGTTTGAGTGTCATCAATAAGATACTTGTGTTAGATACTCTCTTGGAAAATATCACCAAACTTGGATAGTAACACCATGTGGATATAGTGTCTTTAAAATGGTGCTAGTGTCCTTTGTGTAGGACTATTCCTAAATTCTAAGTGCACCTACACCCATGTTTTTGGGTTTTGTTCTTGCATGTATAAACTATGAAACTCTATATTGTGCCTATAATAATTTGTTTATGATGCTAAAATTAATCCTTCTTTAAAGTAAGGCATTATCTAAAAATATGTGTTCATTAATAGCATAGGCTAGATATCCTTAATGCGCCACTATTAATAGAGTTGCTTATATACCAATACTATGATGAGAGATCAAGCTCGATGCAACTATCCCATCAAAGTATTAGTGCAAGTATAGGTGATGATAGAATGATAGTGGTCTTGAATGCATTGAGTGTGTTTGAGATTGGAAATATGGAAAATATAGGCTTATATCAGATGTAGATGGTAGTATGTATAATTGAGGCATAATAGGATTTAATAAACTTGATTTTTCTCAACTTGTTTTATGTTTTAATATGTATTTTTCATATATTTTCCATCTAGTGGATAGAGGTCTAAAATTCATGTATTTAAAGTGTTTTGTATCTTATGTGGATAATAAAATGTGCTTAGGGAAACCTTAGGAGGGTTTAAATTTTGATTTTTTTTTAGGAAGTTGGGGAAAGGGACATTAGCACCATGTTGGGGACACTAGTCTCATGTAGCTCTAGTGCCCTTAATGTGGCACTAATGTTTAGCTAGTAGGCTATTGGGCATGAAAGGCCAAGATCTAGTATTGAAGTTTTAAGACTATGTTTTTGTTAACTATGGATCCTTGTGGTTCACACAAAGGCTATAAAAGTGTGATAAAACACTGTAGGATGGGTCTAGGGCTAATCTAGGATTAGGTTATCTCAATTAGCACTTTTAGTAATCAAAATCCACTTTTAGGTGATTGAAAAATCAATGGTATAAAACCAAACAAATAATAAATTTTATTAATCATACTAAATCAAGTTGGGAAATATGAAAATAAAAATAAAATGTAAGTGTAAATTGAATTAGTCATATTAAATCAAGCTGGGAGGTATGAAAATTGTAATAAAATGGTTGTAAACATACATTCAATCAGAAAATAAGAAGATAATAGTGGAGTGTTTATGAAGTAAGCATAAACAATACTAAATCAAGATGGGAAGTATATTAATGATGTTTAAATCATAATCTAACACAAATTATCTCAAATTAAAAGCATGTAATTTTATTGTGACTTGGTTATAGTATGAACTAGGTATTCAAATATTTTGTGAGAAGGGCCTAGTCCTAGCCATAGTATTACACTTCAACTCATAAAGAGAACTCCAATGAGTTGGAAATAACTATGGTAATAATTAAAATATGCTTGAATGTGGTAATTTATGAGGATATCCTAGTCCTATCCATGATATTACACTACAACTCATAAAGGGAAACTTTAAGGGTGATGATGAATTAAAAAATCAATATTCCTCAAAGGGAAATATTAGGATTGTTGTAATGGAAGAGGGAATATAAAAAGCATGACATAGGAATCTATGATAAAACCTTAGTAAACATGAGGCATACTAGGTACAAACTAGAGACACTAAGAGTCTAGTGACCATAAAAATACAAAGGATATTGTATGCAATGGGAAATTTAACAGATCTATAAATCAACCATAACTCAAAGTAGATAAATCCTACTTACATTTCTAACTGGGGATACATTAGATAATCAGGGTCATGACCAATATGGATCTATTATACCTATACAAGTGATATCTTACCATAATAATTTAACTAAGAAGGGTTTCAAAGCCTCTAGTCAAGCAAAACTATGCAATAACCCTAATTAGGTCCTATGTTTTCATATTCACTAAACTAATAACAAGTAAAGAAAAAAATCTAATATAGTGATGACCAAAGCTTGTGGCATAAAGTAGGGGCTAGTAAACATAAAATTAAACATGTAAAATAGAATCCTAATTAATTTATGTATAGGTAAGACCCTAATTCATTGAGAGAGCAATACATTCAAAATCTACCACTTATGTTACTTATATCTAATAAAGAGAGGAGAAAAGTTAGAGATACTTACCTTAAAGATGAACCTATTAAGACTCAATCTCTTTATTGGAAAAATTTGATTCAAAATAGGTTATTATGTTTTATAAATATAACTAATAAAGGCCAAATATTTGAATGCATATCCATAAGACAAGATTCTTCTCCAAGTACAAACCCTCAGCTAAGATTCCTCAAATAGAATGGTGGAAGAGCAAATTGTAAAGAAGCACAAATGAATAATTAAATCTTCGTATATATTTAAGAATGGAAAAATAGATGTGTTTATATAGTCAAATATAACCTTAGTCCCTTCATAATTTTAGTCTAATAAGGTTGACATAATTGACCTAGTATCATTATTTAAAAAAATAAATTAGGTCACGAAATAGGTCAGCTAGGGGCTGACCTAGACCCTAATATGTCTTATCTATAATAGTACAAAGTTGATGGGGATTAATGTGTAGTTATTCACAATTTTTACCAGAAGTTAAAATGTATCAAACCCCACTATATTTAAAATCTAAAATATGGAGCTGATTATAATGTCATAGGGTATATTATAGTTCATCTAATGTCATTTCATATGCCATTCTAATTTTGGTCACTATCCAATTTAGTCATTGTGCCATTTTATATATTAATGCTAATTTCATAAGTCATATGAAATTTGAAGTGCATGGTATTCATTTAGTTATTTATTGTGTTCATCTAAACATTTGGGTCTAGTGGTAGAAATTCTTAGTAGGTAGTTTAATGCCATCATCATTATCACATATGGATAAGTCAAGGAGAATGGGTCATATGGTTGTTGTTTTCACTTGAACTTTAACCCAATGAGGAGATGGGACAAGATCCTCCTTGTAAAAATGAAACAATGGAACCACCTCAAGGTTGTGGGTATCACTATTATGAGGTGGATCTCTAGATTAGGGGCTAGATCCCCTTGATGCATCACTAAAGTTCATATCCTACTACTAACACTTAGGGGATGAAAATGGATAGGGTTAAAATTAAATTAAACCTAATATATAGGAGGTGATACACCAAAATATCTACTCTAATCTCACCTTTGACATGCACTTGAAACCAAGAACAAGTTACATATACACTTCACTCAACATCAACTCTCTCTCTCTCTCTCTCTGTCTCTCTCTCTCTCTCACACACACACACACACACACATCAATGCTTCAACATGGGGTCTTGCAGATAGCATAGGTTAGGAAGACTTAGATAATAGGCATTATAAGACACTATATTTTATGATATATTCACTATACCTTCAACGTCACTTGACAATTCTTGTGGACCTAATAGGAGTAACATGTGAAGGTAAATAAACATCACACTTGCACAAGACTAAACGCTACGATATACACTTAGTGAAATATTTATATTATGGTAAAATTAATTATATTTATTTATTAAATTAATAAATTTGGTATGGATTCACCATACCTAGATATAGAGATCATATAATAGCCAAGAAAGCTTAATTTATAGAATAAATGGGAAGAGATAGAGAAGGGAAGTCTAAGAATCACTTGGACACATGTCAACATTATGAAGATTAGTTAAAAATGCATAAGAGAGAGGTATGGGATGATACATGTCATGTAAAAAGTTAAAAATGTCATCTCCAATCATACAAGACCTAAAAAGTGGTCAAGAAACTCCTTTTCTATGCATAGAAAATTGCCCCTCATGATTGGCCTTCCAAAACTAACCTAACTCTACAAATGATCAATTTTGATGATGTATATGAGTAGGAGGGGGTACTAAGAAGTAATAACATGCATTTGAGAGGATTATGACCCTCCCTATTAATTATTCCATGCATTATCATACTTGAAAATCTTAAACTAGCTCTTTTCCCTTTACCTCTCACACTTGGCACCTAAAATATCTTAAAACCTACAATATAATATATAAAAAAGGAATGGCATGTGTTGAAAGTTTATATGGCATCATTTATAATAAATAATCCTTAAAAGGCTTTCCAAATGAATATTAACCATTTTCTCTAAGTCTTCCCTAGTTGGCTCACTAGGTTGGTTGAAATGAGAGAGATGGTAGTAATAATTAGGAGTTGAGAGACCTGATATAATTACCATGGGGACTTATAACAAGACCTAATCCCTCCTCCAAAAGTGATTTTGTCTCCTAGAAGTTCACCATGCCTACAAAAAACAGAAAATGGTCAAAATAAGCCCTATTTTTCCTTATTATTTAAAGGTCCATATAATTTAATCCCATGTATCTGATCCTCATGGAGTTTGAAACAGCTTATCTTCATCACTCATGGTTAAATTCATCCATCTAGATGCACTTTTAGGCTCATTTTCACCATCAGGTCTGAAAACAAGGTTTGAGAAGGTTTTCGAGTGACTAGCCCTCTTATCCTTTGTTTATAAAGGCTTAAAGTTAAAATTATGATAAAACTACACTTGTGGATTCTTAAGGACCCCCACTAACTTCCTTGAATATCTCCATGTCCCATCAAAAGGCTCATGAAATATATGAGCATTCTAACTTCGCATTCGAGCTCTTCTTGTGCATTCTATGAGGCCTTTGAAAGTAACAAAGCTCTATTGATGCATTACATCATTATGTTATAGGATTATATATATATATATATATATATATATATATATATATATATGATGGAGTTTTTAGTTTTTTTGTAGGAGTCTATAGCTGGACTGATGGAGTCCATAGTTTTTTTGATGGCTTTAACATCTCTATGTAACCCTTCTTGGTTAGAGCATCTTTCTTGATTTAAAATATTATATCAAGGTGTTTTATCTTTTTTTAGGTGTCTTACAACTTATATAATCATAAATTTGGATTTACGGACCTATGGTCTATCCATCTCACCACTTTTCTTTCAAATTATCTCCTCATGAAAAAGAAAATTACCCCTCCTCTGAGACAAAATAGAGAGGGTATACACCATTAGTATTGATAAACCAACTATTGTATCATATTATTAGACTCATAATGGTAAATTTTACCAAATTTTAGCTTATAAATCCTCCATTTGACCCTCAAACTCTTCAAATTCCCAAGGTAGACTTATGAGCAGGTAGCTTGTGAGGGTAAGCAAGGTATAGGTTGGGTTTAGAGATTTTGGGGGGTTTAATTTGAGTTTGGTTAGGAAATTTAGGGATATTAAATTATTACCATGATGAATTCAAACCATAAATATCTATTTACCCTCAAACACCTTCTTATGCCTTTGGAGTTATAGACTAGGTCTTTGACTGATTGTGTTTATGCATCTTGGACTGTTTGTAGGTGATCTTTGGTAAATTTGACGTTTGATTGAGATTTTTTGACTTAACATGAAGGTTTTTTTTGTTAAAAATCATCCTAACCAATTTTTAAACGTATAAAAAGGCCAAACAACCTAACCCCCAACTCATTGTCATATAACCCTACTGTAGATGGCCCATCCCAACCTTGTGTACAGATAGGGGAGGGTACATTAGTGATCCAAACCCAAAATACACCATTTATCTTGTAATTTCAACTTAATATTATAATTTGGATTATTTATGATTTATTTTACTTAATTTCATAGCTTAGGATCACAAATGGAAGTGCAAATTCACTTTTTCATCCATACCGTATAGGTGTTCACTACCTCTTTTTAGTGGTTTTTTGGCAACTTTGAGACTTTGAAACTCCATATTTCACTCATCATTTACTTCTTAAAATTATAATATTTATTTTAGGTACATATTTATATAATATTTTCTAATTTTAATGTCTATATCACCTTTAAATTTGATCTAATGAGGCCCTCAAAAACCTCTCAGGCCACTATTTGCAACTTTTAGGGACTATGAGCCCAATACAGTAAACTCGTCCTCTTGAAGGGAAACTCTAAATTGTATAGAATTTTAACCTTCATGGAATGAAATATAAGACATTTTGAGAACTAAAAATCCTAAAAATTAATTCAACCATGATTTTACTCTTCACACCTCCATACAAACCTCCTGGACCTCAAGTAAGGTGACTATGAACTGACTGGATAGTGAACAAGGAAATTAGACAATTTACTTTGAAGGAGTATGCCAATTTGATATCTCACAAGGTGATTAAATGTAATAAATTTTAAACATGAATTAAATCATACTAACATTACCATGTATCCCCTTCCATGTTGGGAAAACCCAGATTACACACCTAAAACAACCAACTTGAGAAATAAGCAAACATGTAAATCTCCTTCAAGGGAAATGAGAGAGAAAGTGTTGGATGTTTAAAACACCATGGAGAGGGTTTATTTCAACTTATAAACATTATATCAAACTCAAATAGCTCCATGGATTCCTAAAAACAAGAAATTTATGCACAACCATACCCCTCTTTAATGCAATTTCATAAAAGGTTAATTAGAGTGTTAGCATTTATTCATAAAAGAGAAGGAACCAATCTAAGAAGTCCTACCACGAAATTGAAGTATACTAAGAGTAATATCCACATATATAATCATTCATCTTTACTCCACTTGTATAGCTCATATCGAGTGTTTAAAATTGCCCTTCCTTAGCTTATCAATATAATAAGAAGAGAAATCAATTGAAAATGAAACTTTTTATGTAATATATACAATCCAAATGTGTATATGAACTTTGGCAAGGTGAAGAGGCATATAATTGATTTTTCCACCTATAAGTGATATCCATTTTGTACAAGTGCCTAAGAGGCCCTAAAAATAAGGGGAAACTATCTTTTTTTGAGTATAAATAATTCTTGGCATGTCATATGCCTGATTCTAACATTCTCTAACTTATCCCATGTCAACCATAGCTTGATGACAATTTAGTCTCTTTAGCCATCCATACAAGTCCTCTTTTTAGCTAAAAGGTGGTCCCACAAGGCATTTTTGACATATTGAACATGATAATAGAAATTAAATGACTTAGAACAATCCTAAATCATATTAAAAACTATATTAGGAATACAAAAACATAATTCATGACTTTGACCAAGTTTGACCTTATTTGACTAGGGTTGAATTTCATGGACTTGACTAGTAAAAGGGGCTAGACTTAAACCAAGGTTAGGCTACGGATAAGTAAACATCTAGAGCAATAATGAAACCTCTATAGGACATGAATAAACTTCTATAAAGTTTATAAATGTAGGGGTCGACTCAAATTTGACCTAATGTCAAATTTGGTCAACACTTTTGGTAACTCCTAGGGGTAACATGATTACCTATGTTATAAACTAGTAGCTTTATCCTATCCATTAGGCAAGGGAGTCAGGACACACTTGGAAACATTAGGACCAAACCTTGAAAAGACTAATAACATAGTAATATTACATCAAAACACATAAAAGGAAATAATAATCACACATAAAGACCAGAACAAATACACCACTTGTGATTTTAAGAACTTAGGGAAATAAGACAAAACTATAATCAAAAAAATATGTACATTCATCCTGATCATACCCCTCTTCTTGGATCAAAAGGGAAGTACCTCAGGGCTCCTTCCTCACTAGATGAGTGAGGATGGAAATCATGCTTCTTCATGTATGGGGTGTTAGATGACTCTTGCTTCCTCTTTGGTCTTTGTCTTTGTTCATCATCCAATGGAGTCATTTCCCATACATTCTCAAAGTAGGCAAGGTCCTCTCAAACCTTGAAGCATGCTTCAAACTGCTATCCCTTCATCTTGTCATGACAATTTTTTTATCCATACATGAGACAACTTATTGGAAATCAATCTCTCTTTGAAGGGTCTCATCATCCTTCTCAATGGTCATAATGTCTTAAAACTCTTCAAAGGTCATTGTATCATGACCATGTGGAAGTGTTACTTACTCACATTCTTCTTGGAAGTTGGTGGAGATATCTTCATAAGAGGTTATTCAATAAAAATTAAAATCATTTAAAAAAAACCCAAGATCATTATAAATTTCCTCATTATGATCTAGGCTCTCTTCATGGTGTTGCTCCTCAAACATAACTACTCTCCATCATCTTGGACTTGTTTGTTTAGGAGTTTGGTCTTCTTATATTCCTCACAGTCCTTAAACATTTAAATGTAGATCTATCACATTTCCCCCTCTTGAGAGAAAACCTCTTGCTTATTAAGTCTAGTAAATATCTCCAAAGAACTGGTAGGCTCTTTGTGGGACTTAGCTTCACTACATATCTTCTCAAAAATCTACCATAGATCCTCATCTTGTGACTGATATACCTTATGAAAAAGAGAAACAATAAATAATTTTTCCTCTTCTTCTTTGGGGTCCAAGAGAACCTCTTTCAATACTTCTTCTTCAACACAAGGAGTATCTTATTCCTTCTCTTCACAATCTATAATCAACCCATATTTCTCTTTAATTCAATATAAGATTTCAATATCATCTTACCTCTTAGTGATTTCAAGATTAGGCCTTTCAAAAATAGGGAGTTTGGCCAAAGGGGATTCCCAAAAAGAAACATAATTTTCATCATTAGAGGGGAAGTGTTAATCAGTTAGAGGAGAGGGAGAAATTAATTCAAAGGTATTTTAAGGAGGGTTGGGAGGGAGTTGAATTATTTTAAGTTTCTCTCCCCTAGCAACTTCTCCACCTAAGCATGATTTATTCCTCTCTTCTCTAGTTGCCAACACCTCTTTCCATCTTAAGAAGGTGGGTTCAAAGGTGTCTTCATGGGGTTAAGGTGATAGTGAAAGAGTGAATGATATATCTAGGAAACTTGAAGTCTCTTTGGGGTTGGCATCTCGATGTAAACTTGGGGAAGTGGGATTTGAGAGTTCACCTTCAATTTCTATGATGGATTGTCTCAAAACTTGATTGGCCAATTCAAGCTCCCTTTCAAGATGAGCTTCAAAAGCTAAAACCTTTTTCCCACTATGTCCTCCAAATGTAATAGCCTACTCCACCATGATATCCTCCTTCCATTAGATACTTTCTTGAATGGGTATTCAAGAGGAGAAGTTTTGGGAAATGGACAAAGAATTTGGGACAATTTGAGGCTACCAAGATGGAGTTGGTTCATGAGCTCTCAATCTCTCCTTTAGATGGAAAATTAGTCCAAAAACATCAAGCAATTCATAGGTAAGATTTGGAAAATTATCCCATTGTATAGGTACCCACTCCCTTTTTACTTGTTCTAAATCATTTCTTACATTCCTAATACAAACACTAGGAATGACTTGGTGACACCCATATCTTACTTTGCCTCTTCCTCCTAATTAGTTTTTTTGAGAATAGAAATGGTATAACATGGAGAATAAATAGCTAGACAAGGTGAAGCACCAGATGAAGAGGAATTATTATAGGTAACATAGGTATTATGGCAAGGTTGATCAAGGAATTGCTCATAATTAGGAGGAAGAGGCAAAGCAGGGTAAGTTTCACCCACTTGTGTTAGGACAAATTCCACATCAAGGTAATCTATGACTTATGAAAAGTATGTATAGAAAGAAAACACTTATATAATAATACCTAAGCTACTTTAATATTAGATTCATATGTGGATTCACCATTGGTGTTTATAAAACTCACCTTTAAAAGTTGGTATCTTGAGAAGAACACCAAAACTCTTCAACGAATAAAACTCTTATCCCATCAAGCATGAAAAAACTATCGTCACTTAAACATGAACCAAATGAGGAGATGGGACAAGCTTCTCCTAATTCAATTAAAAAAATGGAACCACCTCAGGGTTGTGGGTATCCCTATTAGGAGGTGGATCTCTAGATTAGGGGCTAGCTCCCCTTGATGCATCACTAAAGCTCATATCCTACTACTAACACTTGGGGGATGAAAAGGGATAGGCATAACATTAAATTAAACTTAGTTTATAGGAGGTGATAAAACAAAATATTTTATCTACGCACACCTTTGACATGCACTTGGAACCAATAACAAGTTACATATATAGTTCACTCAACATCAACTCTCTCTCTCTCTCACACACACACATCAATGCTTCAACATGGGGTCTTGGAAATAACATAGGTTAGGAAGACTTAAGCAATATGAATTATAAGACACTGTATTAAATTATATATTCAATATACTTTCAATCTCACTTGAAACTTCTTATTGCCCTATAATAAAAAGATCATAACACACTAGGTACTGATAGGGGTAACATGTTAAGGTAAATAGACATCACACTTGCACAAGACTAAAAACTATCAAGTAAACTTAGTGAAATATTTAAATGAGGTAAAATTAATTTTATTTATTGATTTAGGGCACAAATTTTGTAGGGCTTCACCATAACTAGGTAGAGAGATAATACAATAGCCAAGAGGGCACAATTTATAGAAGAAATGAGAAGAGATAGAGAAGGGAAGTCTAAGAGTCACTTGGAGATATCTCAATAATGTGAAGATTAGTTAAAAATGTATGAGAGAGAGGTATGGGGTGATCCATGTCATGTCAAGAGTTAAAAATTTCATCTCCAATCATCCAATACCTACAAAGTGGTCAAGAAACTCCTTTTATATGCATAATAAATAGCCCTTCATGATTGGCCTTCTAAAAATACCCCAAATATGAAAATAATCAAGTTTTATGATGGATATAAGTATTAAGGGTTATTAATATGTCCTCAAATTCAATTGAGAGGCTCTTGACAATCCTTATCATTCTAGCCATGCATGATCATATTTGGTAGTTTCCAAAATAGCTCTTTTCCCTTTACCTCTCACACTTGGCACCTAAAATAACTTCAAACCTATAATATGATCCATAAAATAATAGTAATGGCATGTTTCCAAAGTTTTTAAGGAATCAGTTAAAATAAATAATCCTTAAAAGGCTTTTGAAATGAAGATTCACCATTTTCTCTAAGTCTTCTCTAGCTGGCTCACTATGTTGGCTAAAATGAGAGAGATATTAGGAACACATATAAGTTTTTATACCTTATATAATGAATATGGAGACTTATAAATAGTCCTAATCTCTCTTCCAAAAGTGATTTGGTCTCCTGGGAGTTTAACATGCCTATACAACACCAAAAATGGTCAAAATAAGCCTTATTTTTCCCTATTCGATATAGGTTCATACAATATAATCCCATATATATGATACTCATGGATATTTAAACAATTTATCTTTATTTATCATGGTCAAATTCATCCATATAGATACACTTTTAGGCTCATTTTCACCATCGAATCCTAAAATAGGGTTTTGGAGTGACTAGCCCTCTTTACCTTTGTTCATAAAGGTTTGACATTGAAATTATGATAAAATGACAATTGTGGATTCTTAAGGACACCCTAAAAATTCCTTTTATATCTCCATATACCATTCAAAGGCTCATGAAAGATATGATCATTCCAACTTAGCATTTGAGTTCTTCTTATGCATTTTGTGAGGCCTGTGAAAGTAACAAAGGATTGATGATGAAGTACATAGTTATAATTATGGAGTCTATATTTATAATAAATGATTATATATATATATATATATATGTATTCCATATTTTGTTTTAGGAGTTTGTAGCTGGACTGATGGAGTCCATAATTTTTTTTATGGCTTCAACATGTCTATGTAACCCTTCTTGGTTAGAGCATCCTATTTTATTTTAAATATTATAGAAATGTGTTTTAGATTTTTTTATTAATCATAAATATTTTAAAATCATAACTTGGGCTTTCTTGACCTCTGTTTCATCCATCTCACCACTTTTCCTTCAAACTATCTCCTCATGCATGAGAAGACTGCCCCTGCTCTAAGACAAAATAGAGAGGGTCTACACCATTAGTATTGATTAAAAAAATTATATCATCTTCTTAGACTAATAATATTAATATTTACAAAATTTTAGCTTATAAATTCTCCATTTGACCCTCCAAATCTTCAAATTCCCAAGGTAGACTTATAAGTAGGCAACCTGTGTGGGTAGGTAAGGAATATGTCAGGTTTGGAGATTTTGGGGGTTTGAATTTGAGGTTGGTTATGAAATTTAGGGATAATAAATTATTACCATGATTAATTAAAAATATACCTATATATTTACCCCTCAAACACCTTCTTATGTGTTTGGATTTATGGACTAGGTCTTTGATTGATTGTGTTTATGCATTTTGGACTAACTGTAAGTGATCTTGGGGAAATTTGAGGCTTGAATGAGATGTTTTGACTTACCATGAAGGATTTTGGGTCTAAAATTATCCTACCCCATTTATAAACCTATATAAAGGCCAAAAAACCTAACCCCAACTCATTGTCATATAACCCTCTTATAGATAGCCTTTCACAGCCCTATGTATGGATAGGGGAAGGTACATTAGTGATTCAGACCCAATATAAACCCTTTATCTTATAATTTAAGATTAATATTACCATTTTGATCATTTTGGATTTATATCCATTTATTTCATATCTTATTATCACAAATGGAAGTGCAAAGTCACTTTTTCATCGATACCCTATAGGTGTACACTACCTCTTTTCAATGGTTTTTTGGCAACTTTGAGACCTTAAAACTCCATCTTCCACTTATCCTTTGCTTCTCAAAATTGTCATAGTTGTTTTAAGTATATAGGGATATAATATTTTACAATTTTAATTTATATATCACCTTGAAATCTCATTTAATGAGGCCCTTAAAAACCTCCTAGGCCACTATTTGCAACTTTTAGGGACTGTAAGCCCAATACAGTAAACTCATCCTCTTGAATGGAAAATTTAACTTGAATATAATTTTCACCTTCATGGCATTAAATATATGACCCTTTGATCATTAAAACTCTTTAAATTCAATTCCACCATGGTTTTACTCTTCACACCTTCGTACAAACCTTTTAGACCTCAAGTAAGGTGACTGTGAACTGACTAAACAGTGAATAAGGAAATTAGGAAATTTGCTTTGAATGAGTATGCCAATTTGATATCTCACAAGGTTATTCAATGTAATAATTTTAAAAAATTAATTAAATCATACTAAAATCACCATGTATCCCCTTCCACATTGAGAAAACCTAGATTACACACTTGAAGCAACCAACTTGAGAAATAAGCAAACTTGTAAATCTCCTTTAAGGGAAATGAGAGAGAAAGTGTTGGATAATTAAAAAACCATGGATATGGTTTATTTAAACTTTGAAACACTATATAAAAATCACACAACTCCATGTATTCTTAAAAATAAGAAACAAATGCACAACCACACCCCTCTTCAATACAATTTCATACAAGGCTACTTGGAATGTTAGAATTTATTCATAAAGGAGAAGGAACCATTATAAGTCTTCCTACCATGAAAGTTAATTAGAGAAAGATTATTATCCACCTATCTAATAATTATTCCTAACTCCACCTGTATGGATCATAACGAGTGTTTAAACATGACCTGCCTTAGTTTGCCAATTTAAAAATAAGAGAAATGAGTTGAAGATGATACTTTTTATGAAATATATGAAATCAAAATGTCGATTGACTTGTGGGAAGGTGAAGAGTCATATAAATAATTTTTCCACCTACAAGTGAGATGATCCATTTTGTACAAGTGCCTAAGAGGCCCTAAAATCAAAGGGAAACTACCCTTTTTTGTGTATAACTAATTCTTGGCCTATCATATGCCTAATTATGACATTTTTGACATCTCCCACATTGACCATAGCCTGATGACAAGTTGGTCTCTTTAGCCATCCATACAAGTCCTATTTTTTAGGTAAAAGGTGGTCCCACAAGGTATTTTTGACATATTGAACATGATAAGAGAAATTAAATGACTTATAAAGATCTTAAATCATATTAAAAACCATATTAAGACTAAAGAAATGTAATTCATGCCTTTGACTAGGTTTGACCCTATTTCACTATGGTTGAATTTCATGGATTTGATTAGTAAAAAGGGCTAAACTTGAACCAAGGTTAGGTTAGGGATAAGTAAATAGCTAGATCAATAATGAAACCCCTATAAGACATGAATAAAATTATATAAAGTTTAAAAATGTAGGGGTTGACTCAAATTTGAGCAAAGGTTAAATTTGGTCAATAGTTTTGATCACATTATTCCCAATTCGCTACATGTCATATTTCATGCCATGCATCTAAGTGCAATAGAAGATATGAGGGTTCAAAGTTAGCCTCTTAGATATTTCTCTCTAAGTTTCCATACTTAGCCAATTTACAAAGGAGCTCAAACATAGCTAAGTGGGAAGTTTGATGATATTATATCTCACATGTGTGGTAGTTTCTATAGAAAATGATCATATGGGTTTATTTAATTTGATACTAATAAAATATGCATTAAATTTTGGGTCATGCGATGAAGTGAGATAAAAGTTATGTATAAGCAAAGTTGGCTCCTCAGACATAATTCACTAAATTCTCATACATAGTCGTTTTGAATGTAACTATCATCAAAGTGTCATGTAGAATTGTACATGTTCTAATTTGAACATTTTGTAAATGTACTTAAAAATATCCTAAATCTATTGGATTAAGTGGGCACAATGTTTTTAGTCTTAGGAACATATCCAATAAATTTGGCCCCTCCATGATTTTTATGCTTTAGGATATAAATCCTCAAAGATGGTCAAATAATGTGATATATTTGCATAGATTTAAACTTTAACCCATTAAAAAAATCCATATAAGCCTGAATTTGATGTTTTTTAGGATGTCAAATACATCCATGAGGATGTCAAATGATAGTCATGTAGACATCATGTTTTAGACAATGCATAGGAAATACATTAGAGCTTAAATTTTATGGTCTGTGAGACATCAATGATGGTTGTGAAAACATAAAATTATAGGATTTAGGACATCCATTTTAAGATCATGAAGTAGTCATTACATTTCAAATAATGGGCCCCAATTTATCTAACAGTCTACATTACATCATACATCTTGATCTAATGATGCAAGATGGGTCAAATAGTCAAGCAGCTTGAGGGGTTGACGCATGGTGTAATCACATGAGGTTATAGACTAATAATTAATCTTAAGAATAAATGCACATTTGACACATGTCATAATATGGAATAGAGTTGACAAGTCAAGACCAAGATTGATGGCTAGTGCTTGATTATACAGATCAAGATCAATGGCACAAGTGAGTGTCAAAGTTGAAAGATCTATAATAAAATTTAATGTTTAAAATTTTCATACTCTTAGGATTTTGGGTCAGTGATTGATAACTAGTATCAAAATTTCAAGCAAAGATATTCTAGAGGTGATCGATAGGTTGAATTTGACTAGTTTTCAAATGGATAAGATGAATACATGTCTAAATAGTGGCAAACATATTTCATAATGGAATGATCAATTTGGAAATGCAATGATATATGGATAACAATGTAGGATCAAGGATTATGAAGTAGAGAGAGATATTTAGACTTTTATACTAATATGAGAGCTTAGTTGAGGTCTAGAATGAATAATGACAACCAAATGTGAAGAATGAGGTCTAGAAAAGTAATGAATGACTAGATATGGTGAATACATGTGTATAGAATATAGTTAGTAGCTAGGGGAAAATGTTATGAATATTATGGCATGTTTCAAACTCCCTCAAACAAGTGCATATGTGTTAACTCTCCTATTTTAGTTTCAAATTCTTGAGAGATGGTCCATGATGAAAGCAGTTTCACAAAGGCTAGTTGAAGAATATATGCACCATTTTGGAAAAGTTTATCATGGATTATATGGACATCTATCTTAAGAAACATTCACATTCCATTTCACAGTCAGTTTTCACTTTCAACATAACTGGTTCTCATGCTTGGACATGTGTTCCAATGACTCTTAAACTTCTTTCTTTTCTTCTCTCTCTAAAGTTCTATAAGTAGCTATCATTTTGGCCTTTGAAAATATATACCATAAAATTTATGGTTAATCCTTTCTATATTTATGTCATATTTCTCCTTTGAACATTAATTCAAGTCTATTTTTGAGTTCTCAAATAATTTTCTAAGTGTGTAAGTGATTTATAGTGATAAGAAGTGAAAATACTATATCTTTCTTTCCTTTATCCTGCCATATTTGAGTAAGATTTCTTAGTCTAACATGTCATATAGATTGTAGTTAAGTGTGTCAAACTTTTTCAAGTGTATAATTATCCTTGGAATGTGAAATTTTCTTTCTAGTCCATTTTCCCTATGTTTTTTTCACACATCTCACATCTATATTGAAATACTCATGTTAGAACCTTTTAGAGCTTTGACATTGATTTGTAATCTTCGATTCATTATGATTGGAATATGATGGTCACATGGAGATAATATTGGTGTATAACCTCCCTCATAGTAGGTTCCATTTATGAAATTTTAACTCTTTTCCCCATAAACAAGCAGTAGTTTGAGTGATAAGTATTGCATAATACATGTAGGGATCTAGCCACTTAAATATATTAGCTCATTTACATAATAGGTACACCCACATACATGGAAATGTTCCCATGTTGTAAAAATATAGAAGTGTATTTAACACCCTCTTCTAGGGTGTAAAATTTGGTGATAATAGTTTTGACATGCTTGGTGAGACATGTCTCCAAGACAATTGGTCAAGGTTAATGTTGGTTTTAATAGCATCAATTAAAGGTTGATGTGCTACTCAAAATTTGGTTACTGCATCAAGGTAAATCTGGTTTGAGGCCACTATTCTATTATAAATTTGCTCTTATAATTCATGGCTCTCACTAGCTCATCCTATAGAAGAGTTCTCAATCTTATTGACCCACTATTTCATCCTAAACTTCCCCTTGAAGTTCAATATTCTCTTAATTTTCACTTTAGAGAAGTACATTTTACTAGAGAAGAAGAGGTTGAATAAATTGAGGATATTGATGATACTAAATATTTTGAAGAGTTTGAAGAAGAAATGGATAGACCTCATGCTTTCCCTACTTTCAATTCAAAAAATCCAATTAACATTCAAGCATATGATGTTATTCCTCTTGATGCCATAAAATGTGTACCCCTATTCAATGGTGAGAGTCATGTTACACCTAGTGAGAACATTAGAGATATATCTAACTTTTATAGCTTCCACAATATCACTCAGGAGAACATTTCTATTAGACTCCTTTCCATGTCTCTTAGGGGGAAATCTCTTGATTGGTATAATAATTTAGAAGGTGGATTCATCATGTTATGGGATGAATTTAGAGTGTTGATGATTGCAATATTTACAAATGAGAGCAACCATGACTCTCTTATACACCAAATTAATGTAATCAAGAGAGGATGTAAAGAGATAATTCATGATTTTAATGAGAGATTCCAAAAAACTTAGAATAAACTACCTCCCCCTATGAGGCCACCTCTTAGCTTTGTGTTTCTAACCTATTTAAGACATATTAGCATCGAAATCCCTATCATTATTTAATTTATGGGTTATTTCACTTTGCCTGAAGCATATGAAATCAATATTAAAGATAAAAATAATCTCATACAAGATGGAAGATTGCCACCTAAAGTGTTTATACCTCCATTGTCTCATGATTCTGCTAATGCTTTGAATGTGGTTCAAACTCCTAATGTCAATCTAAATTCTTAAGATGATCTTAAGGAGGATAATGTCATAGATAAAGATACATAAATTCAAATGTTAAGCACTCAACTTAGGGAAGCTAACATATAACCATGTGCCTCTCAAAATGCATATCCTTATTAGAAACAATATGGTCATCAATTTTGAAGAGGAAGAAGCCAAAACCAATTAATCCCAATAGGACTACCAATGCATATAATCCAAACTCTACCAACAATGCAAGAGAGATGGTGTCAGTTCACTTGGTGCAAGGTGAAAATTGGTAGTAAGGCCAATTTATGGATGTAATAAAGGTGGAGATTTGGACCTTATTGCTTGGCATGAGGTTTCTCCTTTCCTATATACTAAGGATGAAATTATGATACAAATAAGTGGAAGTAGACAACCTCAAGAAGAGGTCTTCACCAACATCTTGGTCGAGGACACCTTAGTTCTTAATCAAGGAACCTCAGTCATAGACAACATTAGAGATAAAATAAAGGCTTTAGGTTGAGATAGTAATTTGTCTATAATCTTATCCAATAATATTTTGAAGAATCAAATCATGGCTATAAGTGGGACAATTATAAAGGGTCCTACACTTCCATCAAATCAAAATGTTGGAAGGACTATTCAAATCACTCCAACTCCTTAAGCTCCAAGCACTTCCTTGCCTCCAAGAATCTAAGAGAAAGTAGGTATGTCTTTTTTAAATATTTTAGATTCATTGAAAATTACTAAAACATCAATTTCTCTTTGGGATGTTTTGCATATGCTTGGTCAGAAAGAGCTCCTACAAAAACATTTATCTACTATCCATATTAGTATCCCTCCTTCAAATCAAATTCAAAGTCATGTTTTCCTTTAAAGTGTACATAGTAAAATTTATAATCCATCCACCAGAATTGAGAAGTCTCTTCCATTCTATCTCACTCTCATAGTGGGTGATAAGCTAGTCCATAATTGCAAAGTTGATAGTGAAGCTTCAATTTATGTCATGCCCATAGTTATGGCCAAAAAGATGGGCCTAAATTATGAGATTCATAGAAAAGGGGTCATTAAATTAGATGGTACACCTACCAAGACTATGGGTTTGATTGATAAATTAAATGTTTTCTTGTATGATTGTCCTAGTTTCCCCATCTTACAAGACATAGTTGTTGTTGATCTCCCATCCCACTTTACAATCTGCCTATCAAAGGACTTCATAGCTAAGATAGGTGGATAATTATTAGTTGATTTGTCATTCTTGGAATTCAAAATAGGTTATGGGTAAAATGTGATAATTAGGATATAACCTCTTGCAAGGTTTCATATTGAACCTTATAATGAGACAAGTTCTTATTACAATTGTGTTGTTCATGAAGAAAATGATTCTATTGTAGATGATGGCACTTCATCCAAGCTTGAAGGCATTGCATATTTTTTTATTAATGAATATGGTACTAACACTTATGATCATGATCTTTATTTTCTCATGGAGGAAATTGATCTAGGAGTATATTGTATACATGAGGAAGGAATACCGACACCTCTACTTACTAAAGAAGAGGGTAAAGAGGATGAGATGTGGAAAATGTTTTCTTATGGTTTAAGAAGTAAAATTAGTGTAGGATTTGGTGTTATGTTAATCACCACATCTAAAAAATAATAATATGCTTCATATAGATTTAATTTTAGTTATACTTTTAATGTGGCTGAGTATGAAGGTTTAATTCATGGCCTTCAATGGGCATGGAGAAAATTAAAAAAACTTGTAAGTATATGGAGATAATGAATTGGTTGTGCATCAATTAAGGAATGTGGTTTTTTCCAAGAAACCTTTTATTAAGTCATATAAGTATAGGGTATGGGATTTACTTGAATAATTCAATGCATACAACATACAATCAGTCCCAAGGGAGTAGAATAATCATGTTGATAGACTAGCTGCCATTATAGCTCCATTTGATACTCCACCTACCATAAAAGAAGAAAGGAAAAAATCTAAAATTAAAATCATTATCATACCTTCTACACCTAATAATGAAGTGTTTTGGAAAAATTTTGATAGTGACAAACACATTTCATGCTTCCTTCAAAATGAAGCTGAGTTCTTCTCAATCAATCAAATGACAATTTAAGAGCAATTAGGTGATCATATTGTGTAACCTAGGAAAAATAAGATACCTAAGGGTATAGTGACATTATAAAGTATCTTCAATGAGAATTATGAAAATAAGAAACAAAAAGTGAGTATGTCTACAAAAGAAGATAATTATGAAAGAGTCTTGATCTTCAAAGATAGACTCCTTAAACTAGGCAAGGTATGTTCTACATTAGAAAATCAAGAATTCATTGATTTATATAGAGAGTTTCATGATATATTTTCTTGGGAGTATAAATACCTAAAAAGATTTTATGATAGCCTAATACACCATACTATTGACTTGGAACCTAGATTTAAACTAATCAAATAGAAATAAATAACCATTAATCCTAAGGTTGAGAAACTCATGAGGTTAGAGTGCAACTCATGAGGTTAGATCTTACTAAACTCCTTGAATATGAAATAATATTTCTTATCAAGTATTAAACATGGGTATCTAACCTTGTGCCTTTTATAAATAAAAGTGGGGAGATAAGACTTTATGTGGACTTTAGGGATCTTAATAGGGTATCACTCAAAGATCACTATCCTTTACCCTCAATGAAGCATAATCCACATATTATTTTAGGTTCTCAATGTTTATCTCTTCTAGATGGATACTCAGGTTATAATCAAATTCTTATGAATGAAGATGATCAGTTTAAGACAACATTTATCACTAAATGGGGAAATTTTTCTTATAATAAGATGCCATTTAGTCTATCAAATGTTGGTACTACATTTCAAAGATTAATAGGCATGGACTTAAAAGGTTTGATAAATGGGATGCTATTGTTTTATCTAGATGACATAAAAGTATTATCTAAAGATGATAATGAACATATGCAACACCTGAGACAAGTGTTTGAAAGATGCAGATAGTATGGAGTATCTCTTAATCCAAATAAGTTCATCTTTATTGTCCATGAAGGAAAGCTCTTGGGATACATTATTTCCAAAGATGGTTTGGCTATTGGTATTGAAAGGATAGAGGCTATTCTTAGCCTATCATTGTCATTGAATAAGAAAGGTCTCCAAATTTTCTTAGGCAAAATAATTTTTGTAAGGAGGTTCATACTTAGGTTTTCATATTTGGTGAAACCTATCACAACCATGCTTAGAAAGAATTAGGTATTTTCTTCAACTAAGGAAAGTAAGAATAGTTTTAAAGATATTAAGTAATAAATTTCATAATATCATACTCTTATGAATCCTAAATTTTATAAATACTTCATGTTGTATTCATTTTCTAACCTTGATACTATCCTAGTCATGTTAATGTAAAATAATGATGAGGGTGTGGAGTAGCCTATTACATTATTTAGTCAAGGTTTGGAAGATTATAAAGTAAAGAAAACCTTTGTGGAGAAACAAGTCCTTTCTATTGTGAGAGGGATAAAGAATTTTAGGTATATGGTTTCAAATAATAAAGTTCATGTTATCATTTCTCATCCTATCACTAAATAGTTTATTTTGAGTAGAGACCTTAGTGAGAAGAGAGTAGGATGGATCACTAAGGTAATGGAATATTATGTTGATATTAAAGTAAAAAATAGGTAAGAGTTAAAGGCCTTTGTGAACACCTATATTCAGACCTTCATGAGTCAAAATAAGAGGTAATAGTCAATCATGATTGCTCTCAACCATCTGGTTCCTAACATGAACATAGTTAGACACAAGATGTGATCATATTTCTTCAAAATGGTCAGTATCCTAATTATATGAGTAGATCACAAAGGATATAGTTTAGATTGAAATCTATTCCATATTATATTATGAATGGTGTACTTTTTATAAGAGACATTATGGTGTACTATTGAGATGCATTTATAATAATCAATTTGGGGTGTTATTAGAGAAGTTCCATGATGGGATAAAAGGGACTATTTTTCCCCAAGAACTACAACTACTAAGATCATGAGGTCAAGATATTAATGGCCTAGCCTCTTTAAGGACTACCATTTTTGGGTAACAATATTTGTACAATGTGATTTATTCATAGGAAAGAAAAATCTTGCATTTATACCTTTAAAGCCTATCTAAGTTGATCAAATTTCCATGCAATGGGTTCATGATTTTATTAGTATGATAAACCCCACATCAAGTGAAAATCATAAGGGGATACTCATAGTAACTGATAATTTTAAAATATGGGTTAATGTGGTGGGATTGAAGGAGTCTAGTGATAATTCTATCTTGGAGTTATATGAGAGAATCATAACAAGTTTTGACACTCCTACTATTATTTTAGATAATGCTCTTGATTTTATGAGTTCTAAGACAAATGGTTGGTCAAATAGTAATGGAATATTTTTGAGCACTTCATCTAACTATTACCCTCAAGGTAATTGGTTGGATGAATCTACTAATAAGAACCTTACCAGAATCATCAAGAGAACCTTGGAGCATAACTAGAGGGTTTGCCACACTAAACTAAAGATAGACTTATGGGCTGATAGCATAACTCCTAAGAGGTCAATAGGGAAATATAATTTTATGCTTGTTTATGGAAGATAAGCTAGGTTGTATATTCCTCAAGATTTATCTACCTTAGATTCGGCACATTAGTTAGAACTACTAAAAAACACTTCTATAGAGGTAAGTTTGACAAAATTAATGGAGTTGCAAGAAACTAGAGAGAAGGCTCATCAAACTTTGAATCCTTACCAAGCATTAATGAAGACATATTTTAATAATAAGGTAGCTCTAAGATTATTTCAAGAAGGCTAAATAGTGTTTAAATGGGATGAAGATAGAGAAAAACTAGGGTGGCATACAAAATTTGGCTCTCTATGGAGTGGACCGTATGTAATTATCAAATGTAAGAAAAATAATTCTTTCCAGCTAACAAGGATGAATGGAGAAGATCTACCCATCCATATGAATGGGATACATTTGAAACCTTGCTATTGAGTGGTAAAATTCAATTCTATAAATAGTAAACTAGGTGTGTGTGTTTTATTTCAGTTATGTGTGTTATGTTCCCTAAATGTTGTAATTGAACATATGTTTATTTCTACTTTGTGTTTTATCCTTGTTATTTTCTATTGTTATGTGTTTTCAAAGGCATTTATATGTCAAATATATTGTACATGTGAATCAATATCCTAATGGACTAGGTTAGGCAACTGGTCATGGCATAGTAAGCATGCCACCCTTAGGAAATCACCAAAGACATTGACATTTTTTACCACAAGTTAAAATGGATCAACCCCCTATAGTTTAAATATTAAATAGGGGTTGAGTATAATTTCATAGGGTGTGTTGTAGTTCATATGATATCATTTAATATGCCATTCTAGTTTTGGTCCCTACCCAGTTTAGTCTTTATGTCATTTTATATATTAGCATTCATATATGAAATTAGAAGTTAATGGTATTCATTGTGTTCATCTAAACATTTGGGTATAGTGGTAGAAATTTTGAGTAGGTAGCCTGATGATGTCATAATTAGCATATGTGGATGATTTAGGGATAATTGGTCATATATTTATGGTCACATTAGTCCCATGTTTCTACACATAAAATTTTAGGTCATGCATCTAAGTATAGTAAAAGTTATGAGGGTTCAAAGTTGGCCTCTCAAACATTTCTCACTATGTTTCCATACTTATCCAATTTGTAAAAGATCTAAAATAGAGCCAAGTGGGTAGTTTTATGATATTATATCTCTCATGTGTGGTAGTTTATAAACAAAATGATCATATGGGTTTGTTTAATTTGATCCCAAGAATATGTGTGCTAAGTTTTGGGTCATGTGATGAAGTGAGACAAAATCTATGCATAAGCAAAGTTGGATCCTCAAATAGAATTCACTAAATTACCATACTTAGCCATTTTCAACCATACCATCATCAAAGTGTCATGTATAATTACATAGGTGATCTTAATTTAAATTTTTTTAAATGAACTTAGAAATCTCCCTGAGCTAGTAGATCAAGTGGGCACAATATTTTTGATCTTAGGAACATCTCCAACAAATTTGGCCCCTCCATAATTTTTTTATTCAAAATATAAATCCTCAAATTTGGTTGAATAATGAGATATTTTCACACAAATTTTGACTCTAATCCATTGTATAAATCTATACGAGCCTATATTTTATGGTTTTTGAGACATCAAATACATCCACAAGGACATCAAATAATAGTCATGAAAATGTCAAGTTTTAGGTAGACCAAAAGGAAATACATTGGAGATTAAATTTGATTATCTATAGGACATCAATGATGGATAGGAAAACATCAATTTATGAGAGCAAGGACATAAATTTTAAGATCATGAAGTAGTCATTGGGTTTCACACAGTGGGTCTTATTTGTTCTAACACTTTGTATTGCATCAATATTGATCTAAAAGTGTGAGATGAGTCAAATAGTCAAAGATATTAAGGGGTTGACATGTGGAATAAAAACATGAAGCTACATATTGATAGTGAATATTGAGAACTAAGGTGTGTTTGGCACATGACATAATCTATAATAGAGTCAGTGGGTCAAAAGAAGATTGATGGCTAGAACTTGATCATACAGATCAAGATCGATAGTGAAAGTGAGAGTTAAAGGTCAAGGAGATATAATAAAATGAAATATTTCCAAATATCATGATCTTGGCACTTTGGTTCAATTATTTATGGCCAATTTCAAAATTTGAAGTGAAGAGATTTTAGATGAGATTGATAAGTTGAATCTGACTAGTTTCCAGATGGACAAGATGAACACATGTCTAAATGGTGACAAGCATATTTTAGAATTGAATGAGTAAAATTCAAAGGGAATAATACATGTAAAAATAAATAGGATAAAATATTCTAAAGTAGAGTGAGCTCTTTAGACTCATGCACTACCATGATAGCTTAGTCAAGGTCTGAAATGAACAATGACTACCAAATGTGAAAAATGAGTTATAGGAAAGTAATGAATGACTATATATGGTGAGTATAGGTGTTTAAAATATAGGTATAAGTTATGGGAACATTTTATGACTATTATATCATGTTTCAAACTCCCTCAAACAAGTCCATATGTGTCAAATCTCATGTTTTAGTTTCAAATGTTGGAGAGATGGTCCATAATCAAAGTAGTTTCAAAAAGTCTATCCAAAGAATATATACACCATTTTATAAATATTTTTCATGGATTATAGGGAAATATATATTAATAAACATTCATGTTCTATTTCACACTCAATTTTTCCTTTAATGTAACTAATTCTCATACATAGACATGTGTTTTAGTGACTCTTAAACTTCTTTATTTTTTTCTCTCTTTGAAGTTCTATAAGTAGCTACCATTTTGGCCTTTGAAATGATATACCACACCATGAATGGAAAATTACTATTATACTGATGGAATATTTTTCCTTTGAACATTAATTCAAGTCTGTTTCTAAGTTCTCAAATAGTTGTCTAAGTTTGTAAGTGATTTATAATGATACAAAGTGAAAATCCTCTATCCTTATTTCCTTTATCCTTCCATATTTTAGAAATATTTATTAATATAATAGGTCATATAGAGTGTATTTAAGTGTGTAAAACTCTATAAAGTTTATAATTGTCCTTGGAATGTGCAATTTGCCTTCTAGTTTATTTACCTTGTGTTATTTCACACATCTCACCTCTATATTAAAATACTCCTGTTAGAACCTTTTAGAGCTTTGAGATTGATTTGTATGCTTTAATTCATTATGATTTTAATATGATAGGCATGTGGAGATAATATTGGTGCATCACCTCACTTAGATTAGGTTCCATTTATGTAATTCTATCTCTTTCCCCATAAGTAAGTAATAGTTTAAGTGATAATTATTACATGATCCATTCAGAGAGCTAACCCTTTAAATATAGAGGATAATTTTCATAATAGATAAACCAACATACTTGAAGATGTTATAATGTTTCCAAAATATAGAATAGGTTTGAACACCCTCTTCTAGGGTGCAAGATTTGGTGAGAACAATAATATAAACTATAAAAAAGGGTTTTAAGTTAAAGAAGGGCTAATGAACATGGTAAATGACTATAAAAGGGTGTAAAAGAGGAGGAAAATCTTAGGTGAATTTTTTTAGGAGATGGATGTATTGATATAAAGTGGTAGTAAGGTACAAAAATATTGTGAAGCACCAATGGTTTGCCTACACCTTTCCTAGTACACCCCTTAAGGAATGCACTCAAAGATATTGAGACTCAACATGTTCCTATAAAATAGAAAGCATTAATAATTGATAAATTTTTGAAATATTATTTATTCATTCCCCACTTAAATATCATAACTTGTCACTTAGGTGAAATAGTGGATGGTTCTTTGAGAAAGAAACATAGTAACACACAATGTTGAAGCTAAAAAAAGGTTGTAGTATCATAAAGCATAAAATAACTGAAAGTAAATGATTGAAAATGGAAATAGCTACAAAATTAAATGTGTGAATACCTTGACTTACCTTTATTGTTGTATGGTTGTCTATTGTGTTTGTAGTTTTGATCATGGAGGGTGTAAATACTACTTTCAACAAACCCAAAGATACAAAACTAAAGAGTGAACAAAAATAAATGTAGGATAGTCAAGATAATTCATTCTATATAGATGGGATGTACTTAGAAATTTGGAAATATACTATGATAAGTTCTATGTTAGACCAAATGACCAAGTCAAAATTTGGAGTAAATCAGATAACTAAAAAGCCAAGGCTACTAAAGATCAAAAAATTCAAATAAGTAAGCCTTAAATATGAAAGGCAAACCCACCAAGTCAAACCAAGGATACATGTCAATAATGATGGTAACCAAACATGAATGTGAAATCAATAATAATACTTAGTTAAAAAAAATATGGCTAAGAAAATAGTAAAATAATATTGAGGAGTGAGTAGTAACAATCCTTAATCATAAATGGAAAAAGGTGCATAAAAGGGAAAACAACATTGGTGAGTGAGAAGTAACAATCTAACCCCATTCAAAAATGGAAAAAGTACATGAAAATAAAAAAAAACTTAGGAGTCCAAAAAAAAGGGGTGGTACAACAATAATAAATGGTAAAAGAAATCAAGGCACATCTAAAAATGTAGATCCATGGTGTAAATAAAGTAATACATAGTTTCTCAAGGATAGTGTTTTGTTCTAAAGATAGATAAAAGTGAAACAAAGTAGTGCTAGCATGGTTTTAATATGTGGATAAGAGGGAAGTATAGAAGAGGGAAAATATATGTAAAATCATACTTGCATATCAAGGTGGAAATGAAATGTTTGGAGGGGAGAATGAAATAAAAGCCAAGGTAGAGGAACTCTTTATCAAAGTCAAGACACTCAAATTAGGTTTGTAAAAATAAGAGGGCTATTGACCTTAATGACCCTAAAGAACTTATCTTAGCCACACAAGTCTTAGGTCAAAAAAATAAATATGTAGATCATCCCATGAAGGCTATATGCATGAAAAGTAAAATGGACCTACCTTCCCACAATGTGTTTCCCATTCCTCAGGACCCCTTACAGATTCATTAACCTACTGTTATGATTGGGTACTTAAATGAGAAAGTAGGTAGCACCATAGAGTTTTTTTAATTCTCATATTCCAATCTACTAGCCTACTACACCCCAATGGACCTCAGCTATATCATGATATGAATTATAGAGATTGATCTTTTATTAGAGATATGATATTTTCTATTAAATTACATATTTTGGTGTGATTGTGACTTTTAAAATTTTGTATGTTGTATTTTTTATATCATTTCATTTTATTTTTAAATGATTTGTCTTTTTATGTTCTTCATGGTTTTTTAATTCCTCCTCCATATAGATTCTAAAGACCAAACATGGGTGTTAAAGATGACTTTTGTTTGAATACTTGGGACTTGGTCATTAAGAGAGATAACTCAAAGAGTATGTTGTCTAAGAGTCTCATAAATTTAGGTGAAATGAAATTTTTATTTTGACTTCAACCTTGTTTTATCCAATGTGGAGAGAAAGCAATGAAATCAATAGGAATGAGATATGAAACAATTTGAATTACTTCAAATTGCACAAAATGTGACAAAGGGCAAAAAAGGGATACAATGATAGTAAAAATGTGATTATTTATCATAAGAATGAGGGAATTGTAGGGAAAACATGCTAACATAGTTTTTTTTGCAAATGTCATCTATTAAAAGAAGTAAAAGATAAAGTTGAGAAAAAGGATCATAAACTTGTGACAATCATAAACACATTATAGAAAAGGAACACTAATTAAAAGATGGTGATTTTATAATGAATGCTAAGTCCTATCCATGGTCTTACACTATAAATAATAAAATAAAAACCCATGAGGGTCTACAAAGCATGTAAAAAGTAAATGGGATAAGATAAATATATTATTTTGTGAGGAAGACCAGGTCCTATCCATGGTTTTAAACTATAAATCACAAAAAAGAAACCCAAAGAGTGTCAAAAAGTGTTGAAAATTAAGGAAATAAAGAAGATAAAAGGACATCATGAGGAAGACTAGGTCTTATCTATGGTTTTACAATGAAACTCATGATAAAAAGGTAAACCAAAAAACCAAAATGAAGGACTAAGGTTTTTAAAAATAAATAACTATTGTAGAGGGTGAGATGCATGTCAGTATCATACAAAAAGTGTTAGAAAGATAGTATTTATAAACTATGAGAATAAGGGAAGGACTTAGGTAAAATATTTCTTGAGAAATTATGCATTGGTGGGATCTTTGAAAATATGGCCTTCATTAGTTTGAAGGCTATAGGTGCTTGGACCAAGAATGTATTTGACTAAATAAGGTCCCCACCATTTTTGTGTGTATTTTCCTTCTTTTTCATGATTTTAGTCTAATTCGAGGATGAGATCATCAACATGAAAAGTGTAAATTTTAAATCATTTTTATGTTGTTTGGTAATATGAGCCTTATATTAATGATTATGTTGTAAATCAAAAAGATGATGTTCATTAAGGATATCAAGAGCATGAAAGTGATCTTCATATAATTATTCATTAGGTATGATACCATGAAGAGATATACGAAGAGAGGGAATCTCAACTTCTAATGGGAGGACTAATTCATAAGGATAGACTAGATAAAATGGCATTTCTGTAGTAGTAGTGCATATACTAGTATGATAGGCCCAAAGAATAAGATATAAATGAAGATGCTGATTCCTGTGGGTTTCATAAATTATATTTTGTAGAATTTTATTGGTGGCCTTAGATTTCCCATTAGATTGTAAATGGTAGGGTATGGTAAATTTGTGATTTAGTTTAAATTTGGCACAGAGTTGTTTGACAACTTTATTTTTAAAGTTAGCACCATTATCAAAAATGATAGTATAAGGGACACAAATGGTAAATGATTTGATTAAGGATAAATTTTGAGATGGTGGCACCATTAACATTGAAAAGGAGCATAATCTTGACCCATTTGGTAAAATATCTGATGGCTATGTTATAAATGCATGACCATATTGAGATCAAGGTAATTTGCCTATAAGATTTAATCCACACATAGAGAATGGCCACAGATATTCTATGGTCTAAAGCTTGACTGGGGTGCATGAATTAGATCATCATGAAGATGTCAAGGAGTGTACTTTTTATCAAATTCAATGGCATTATTTTCAAGAGTAGGCCAAAATTATCCCATATGTAATCATTTTTAGGCTATAACATATATATTATGGTGGTCACTAAAAATGTCCCCATGTGCTTGTTTAATAAGAAAAGGAACCTCTTCTTTCATAAAACAACAAAGCAAGGTCTCTTCAAAATTGTGATAATATATTATGTTATATAAAATGACATGCTTAAAATATTATTTTTAAATGGAAGTCTTTTTATGGGAATCAAGGTTTGAAGGATAACTTTAGTGTTGAAGAAACTGAATTATATATTTGTATCACATGATTTGTTGAATGGTGATGGCCTTAATGTGGTAAGTAAGTGAATCTTGTGGTTAAATAGAAGATTGGGATTTTATTATTTGTATAAAAAGTGGTATCAGTGAGAACTTAGTGTGGATTAAAAAGAGATGTTGAAGAAGAAAAGGAATAAACAATATAATTTTGATCTTGAGGGATAGGCTCAATTGTAAAAGAAATAAAATATTTAGTGAGGGTAACTTTGATTTAATGATAATAAATGAGATTCTCACTTTTTCATTGATAATCACCATTGACATGGTAGAAAATGAGTTGGGAGTCATCTAAAGAATGCATATATTAGATATCTAGATCAAGTGCTACTCTCATGTGTAGGGTTATAACTTTATAATCCACCATGTTGTTAGTGAAATCAAATGTGAGTCAAAATGCCAATGAGATAATTTTTCCAAGAGGGAACATAAGGATAAAACCTACCCTAGCTCCTTGAAGGAATTTAGCACCATCAAAATAAAGGGTCCAAGTAACTTTGTGTAAATCAATATTAATTTTGAGAAGTTATTCAATAACTACTTTTGCTTTAGTAGTATTAGGGAACATAGTGGATTCTTTTAGATTACTTGATGCAAGGTCAGAAGTAAAGTTATATAAGTAATGTTTTAGATATATTTCTTGGTTGAGACCTTTAATGTATATAATATTTTCATTAAGAAGACTATCTTGATGGTGATTGGTAACTGGCATAGGAGTTGAGACAATTTAATCAGTAATGATTTATCCTTTGATAGATTTTTGGGTAATAATTTGGAGATCAAATTCTATGAGAAGGACCATCCACTTGCCAATTCTATCTCTAGTAAGAAAGGTTTTGGAGAATAAGTAATGAAGGGAATCAAAATGAAAAATAATGTAAGTGGTTTGATAAAGCATACAATGTCAAATTTTTTCAATGATAAAATATATGGAAAGATAATCATGTTTGACTTTTGTATAATGTTTCTCATAATTAATGAGGCCTCAAATGATATAGTAGGTAACATATTCCCTTATAGTATTATCTTGTTGGGAAAGCATTACCCTAACTGATATGATGTGAAAGAGGTATATAATATCAATGGTCCATATTTTTAAGGTGGACAAGGAGTATATGGGTGAAGCAATGATTCTTTCATATTATAAAATGTTTTTTGATAGGGATATGTCCATTATAAAACATTACCTTTCTTAAAGAGAGAAATAATAGAATATATATAGTAAGCCATTTCAGGAATGAATCATCTAATTACCCCAAGTTTACCAAGGTAAATGAGAATGTCTAAAATGGATTGAGGGATAGGCATGTTGATGATAACATTAATCTTGGTGGGGTAAATAGTGATGCCAAAAAGAGAGACCAAGAATCCTAATAGTATTCTAGATATGACACCAAAAACACATTTGTAAGGATTTAGTCTAACTTTATATTTAAATAGGTGGTCAAATATTTCATGATCTTTCCATCATATTTTCAGCATTTGAATTTAGTCTAACCTATTTTCAGAATTTGTATTTAGTAATGAGGTCATCCACATAGCTATATATAATTTTTTTAATGAGACCATGAAATATGTGAGTCATTGCCCATTGATAGGTAGCTCCAACATTTTTAAGGCTGAAGGGTATTTTAGTGTAGCAATAGGTGCCTCATTACATGGTGAAATTTGTCTTATGTTGGTATTCAATGGAAATGTGAATTTTTTATAAATTTAGAAACTATTCATGAGAGATAACATTTCATAACCAGCTATGGAATTGATGATGGCATCTATTAAAGGTAAAGGTAAATTATCCTTGGAACAAGCAAGATTAAGATTATGAAAATAAATGTAGGTGTGAATGACCATGGTAACATTATTAAAATAGGGAATATCTTATAAAATCATTCAAAATGGTCCATGGGTTTGATAAACTTAGCATCAAGAAGCTTGATAATTTCTTTATGGCATAAGGCATAAATTTTTGGTGGAATTTTTTGTTGCTTTTGTTTCATAGGTTTGGTATTAGGGTAAGTGATAATATTTTACCCCAAGATAATAGGATCAATACCTAACATGTCCTCATAGTACCAAAAAAATATATCATGATATTTATTGAACAATAAGCTATGGTAATCATGTTCAATTTTTGTGAGCTTTCTTTACACTCTAATTCGTCGAGGACATGATAGGGTATTATTGGCAATTTGGCCTACCAAGGACAAATACCAACCCTTGCAACTAAATTTTTTTCATGGAATCCATTTAAAACTATGCATGGTTCTATCCTAAGTCATGATGTCTCCTATTTTCTTCTTGAAGTCATTCAAACACTCTTAGAGGTGTCATTGAGTTAGTTCATGGTCACCATATGTCTTAGATTTCCTTGGTCCTTAGGTGATGTGCTTGACCATCTTAATGTTCATTGAATATCAAGTAAATGGATTATGTCTCAATGTCTTATCATTTTTATGTTTCCATTTAAATTTGTGTCAATTATCATCATGATGTTTGAGATTATTTGGAGGTCTTTGATAAAAAATTCAAGTGATCTTGTGATCTAAAAGTGCCTTAATAAAGATGGTGAAGATGGAAGATAATGACTCATCATGATATTCTCTAGTATATTTGGTATGTTCAAGGTATGTGGATGGATATAATATTTTAAGTGTGATTAAAATACATAAAATTCTATTTGAAACCTTTTAGAAGTCTATAACATACTCTTTATGACATTTAGTGGCAAATCAACTTTGTGAATCTATGTGTACATTACCTAAAAGGAAGTTTTAAATTTTAAAATATATAAGATACACCTCAAAAGGCCACTACATAATATATAATACATTTAATCACCTTCTTATTCATATTATTACTTCAATTCAAATGTCGTATGCTTTGGAAATGTCTCCTTTACAAGTCTAAAGCATTATTTAGTCTCAAAAAAATTCCCACATGTGAAATATGCCCCATTTTTTTCTAAAAATAGTTATTAACTATTTTAATATTCCCTATGACTCATAATATTCCTCTTGTTTCCATAAATTTATATTTTAAAGCTTAAAGTGTGGAGAAAATGTAGGAGAAAGTGTATTTTCATGCGTTTCATGTAGAAAATAAAGATTTGTACAAACTTTTTCATATAGTGGAGGTCAAGAGGTTGTATATGGAATAATTATAGGTATTTCATAGAATATTAATTGCAAAATGATCTCAAATAGACTCAAAATCAGTCCTCAAACACCACCAAGCTTCTTTTCAACTTGGGAGAGCCCTTCAACTTTTTAGATGGTATGACCATGAGAGAGAATACCAAGATCTAGAATTTTGGGTAGAGGAAAGGGTATTGGAGAGATTATATATTTGGGAATTTGTTCTTAGTTTGTCCCTCTTTCCTTAATGAACAATACTTAACAAGTTAAGGCACCTAAAAAGGCTT
Source organism: Torreya grandis (assembly GCA_037957365.1). Taxonomy (NCBI): domain Eukaryota; kingdom Viridiplantae; phylum Streptophyta; class Pinopsida; order Cupressales; family Taxaceae; genus Torreya; species Torreya grandis. The sequence continues at coordinate 1,019,262 of JARHVA010005614.1, read as the reverse complement.
TTTCATTTAGGCAGACAACTAGTTTTACTTGTTTTCTTATCTCTTGAGCATGATGATAGAAGAATGAAAGTTTAGAGAGATTTTAAGGAGTATAATCCACCTTCCTATATAATTATAGAAATTCATCTGACACATGTGAAGCATATAGATCTTAAGAATCACAAATTTTCAAATCTACAGTCTATAGGTAGTTTAGAAGATGGTTATACTATTCATAGTGGTTTTAATATTACAAAACATAGTTAGTGACTAAATGAGATATCTCATCCATGTCCATATTTTCTCTATTTATGTTTCTCAAAGTTTCATCAATATTAATAGATTATATACCTCCAATTAGTCTTCAAACACCCTCACACTCTTAGTTTAAAATATGTTAAGCTATTTTAGCATATGTTAAGGTTGTTTGTAGAATATGGGTTCTTATTTCAATGTGTATGCCTCTTTGACAGCCTCTAAAATATTATACCTGATTGAGGCATATGATTATCTTCACCTTGGACCCTTCAATATGGTCTTGACATTAAATTCATGAGTTTTTTCACTCCCTATGTTTCATTTCACCTTCACAACCTTATCACTACCATTTAGCCATAGTTGTGAACTTATCACTCCATTCTTAGTTTCATATTTTCATTATCATTACATAAAAATATCACTACCTATTAATCCACCTCATGGATCCACTATTTTGGTATATTTAAAGTATATTAATGATCATCATGGTCTTGGAGATGAGCTATATAGCCTAGAACTATGCTAAAAGAAGTAACTTTTCACGTATAACCATGGTCAAAACTCAATCAACATATATGAATAGTCAAGCCTCTATGTGACATGAAATTCTTTAATTCTAAGTCAAATAGGTCATTAGAGAGTTGTGAGATGAATCTTCAAAGTTCAAAGATAATTTAGTTGGTTGATAAGAGGGATTGGTAATCTAATGAAGGTAGAGTGATAGTTCCCTCAATCCATACAAAGCACTAAAATTCCACCTATAACAATATTTTAGAAGTGTAGGTTTAAATAGGATTTATGAAGAAGTAGAGTTCATCAATACCAAACTCACTTAGAGACAAGACAAGTTATAGTCAATAAAACCTTATATGCTTCAAATCCAAATCAAGCCTAAAGCAGTCATGATCAAACAGAGGTCTGAGAAAGTAATGGATTTATTTTAAGGGCTAAAAAAGGGATCAAATAACACCAATACATGTCAACTAAACTAAAAAACAAGTCTCCATGCAAATGATGGAGGAAAAGACATATTTAAGATCACTAATTCTAGCCATAAGCATTATGAATCCAATTCTTTTAGAGATTAAAGTAATTTTGTATTGTTCAAGGTAATGAACCTTTTCTTGTTCTCATTACTATTTAAAGATATTATTTCCAGTTGAGATCTCACCAAGAAAGGTGTGGAATATGGAGAGTTAGTGAGAGTGTTGGAACAATTTTTTCCTCTTGAGGTCAGTCTCCTACCTATCATGAATCCATACGTAGGGTTAGACACCACCTTCAACAATCATCATGAAGTCACTTAAAATTATGACATGAGATTATATTAAAGGATAAGTTATGACTGGATGAAGGATTATGATGTGTTATGAGAAAATTCTAAATACTAAGTGAATATCATGAACTTGTCTTAAATAATCCACCTTATATACTATAGTTGGAATTGTTTTAGTCTGTATAATAGGGTTTGGAACCTCATGATGACTAAGTTTATTGAATTGAGATCAAGGTCTAGATTTTGGGAAAAATGAATGGTGAGATGGTTTCAATATTAATGGTGAAATTTTCAATTTTATATTATTTCTAGATCACCTCATGTTCTAATCAACCTATTATCTCATACAAGGCTTAAATAAGCACCTATAACCATCATGGTGATGTGAAGTGATATGTGAGAAACGTAGAACTCAAATTTGATAATAAAGGAAAGTTCATGAAGATAAAACTAGGATTTAATAACATATTAAGGTTAAATGACCCCATGTTAGGCATCTAATTTCAATACATATAAAGTGACTACCTACAATATTATGATCAAATGACCACCTATAACTAGCTCATCAATTTTATCATTATGTGATTATGTTGTATGTTGTATAAAATGTCATGCGTTGGGGGGTTTTTATTAACTATGAGTGTTATTAAATATGTTTGAAGTTAATTTCAAATAGTAACTAAATACTCCAAAACTCTCATGAACACCAATCGTTGGATATCAAACATAGCTACACAGTCCTTATACCACCACATATAGTTGAGTCACTTTAGACTAGATTTTGAAGAAGATTGGTTTCAAATGGAATAAGTTATAAATAAGCTTCATGAAGGAGTGTTTAGGGTGTTTTAAACCTTGAAACTTAAGTTGATATTTAAGTATATGAGTTTGATAAAATTAGTGATGTATTACAAGATCTCATACTCACTTACAGTCAGGATTGGAGGGCTACTTATAGTCACACTATCAAGATGCAATGTAAGGTATACCTCACTATCATGAAGATATATGAAGGATACATACATTTTTTGAGACTTTTACCTATTAAATAATTGTTTTATATAATTTCAATCGATTGATTTATGTACTTGGTGATGCATTTAGCTATCAAGCCAAGTTGGTTTTAGACTTGGTGGGGCTAGGTGTGAGGATAGTAAGGTCTTGGTGCATAAAATTTAATCATGTTATGGCATTGGCATTAGTTTCAAATAAGTAAAAAACCTTGCATACTCACCCAAAGTGTAATAGTGAAGGGACCTGGCTCACATCAAGCTAATTAAATCTTAGCACAACTTAGGGTTCAAAGGGACTTAGTCTTTAGCCATATGAGTTCAAGTGGTCATGTGATTTTAGGTTATTCAAGGGAGTTAAATAATAACAATAATTATTAGTGGTACATGTCCTAATGGTAAATCCCATACTTGGAAGGGTTACAATATTATGGTCACAAGCTATGAGAATAGCCAGTTGTAGTCATTTGGGCACTTAAATGATTCATAAGGATGTTTTATGTTCAATAACCCATTATTAAGATAACACTCTAAGTGTAGGTCAGGACACCTTGGTACATTTGAGTTTCATCCATTAGGGCATATATAGCTTAGTTTATGTCACTAAATTTCATAAGGGTGCCATTAGAAACTAGGGTTGAACCTCCATATTCCAATGTATTGTGTAAAAACTAACATAAAGTCTAAATGAAACCAGCTTATAAACATAACTTCACATAGACTATTAAATAAATATTAATACTCCATTAATTCAATAGTATTATTAATTAACTAATAGTTAATCAATAGAGTTTAATATAAATAATAGATCATATGCTCTTCCTAACTCTATTCATGCCTAACAGCTCATAGGTGATCTTGGGCTATACATTACAATCTCTAAACTTCTTATATGCATACTAAAAAAACACTAATAGTTTACAATATATTTTAATAGAGATTTGATGTTCTTAATTTACCCCACTTGATTTTTAAATACAAGCCTTATTTTATAGGTGAATGGGAATCTCTTTCTAGGTCAAATGGGTGTGTTTTGAGTGATGAGTTGTTATGAGGTTGTTATCTCCACTATGCTATCCAAGTTAGATGAGAAAATGTCATGAAATGATCTATCATTAAGGGATATCTATCTCACCTATTCCAATATCCAACATGCTATTATTTTGGAGATAACATATCCAAGTCTTGGTAGGGACATCTTTAAGTAATTTGGCACTATGGAATTACCCACCAATTAGCATGGAATCCATAAGGACTTCTCTAGCTGGTGCCAAAATGTACAACAAAAGTGGGGTGATCAACATTTATAAAGGTTAATTTGTATCAAAATCAATCTATTTGGCATGGTCCATGCACTTAATCTAAAAAGGGGGCCCATCATTACCCCATAAATTTTTTCTAGTATGCCCCAGACTAGTCTTTTAGCACCATAGGCACATAAAACATAGGTGTGCCTTATTGCAAATCCACCTTCAAATTTTCATATATTTAGATAGTGACCTTGATTTCATTAATAGAACCATCTATTTTAGTAGATGTGGCCTCAAGAGAAATCATGTTCATGCTTTCCATCTCTTTCTTAAAGACTTCAAGCATTTCTTTCACATGCTTAACCCTATCATCCAAAATCTCTCCCTACTCACTAGCCCTAGTTTAGAAGGCATAAAATACTAAATCCAAGTCCTAATCCTATAATTTTAGATGAGAACTTATGGATTTTACCTAAGCCATTATTTTTACATTCTTGGCCCTTATAATTGTAAAGGAGTGTTGGAATATAGCTTCCTTCTCCTCATTTTCTTTTTTGAGATGTGCATCAATTACTATTGCTTGGTTGGTAAAACTACAAAATATATTATCTATTTATTATAAACCTTATTTGAGATTTAAAAACATGTCATTTACTATTTCCAACATTTTATTTAGTTCTCTCCTCAAGGTCTCATAAGGGTCTTATTGCTCTTTGAGTGTTAACCTCATTCTTGATATTTTCTTCTCTATGAACATGTAGACGTAATCAACATCCTTCATCTTAGAGGTATCCACACCATATATGAGGGATGAATCCACCTCTTACACATTATCTATTATCTATTTGAGCTTGAGCTTTGTTATCTCAAGCTCTTTATCCATGTCTTTGTCTATATTTCTCTAATTTTTGGCATGAACATCATTAATGATGTTATTGTGAACCATCGAGGATGTTATATTTATTATCATGTTTGTAGAGCACATGAGGTTCATATATTAAGGATTCAGTAGATGATAATAATTCCCTTCCATAGGCTTCTTGGTACATTAGATTGCCTTTTTTGGAACCTCAAATTTGGGTTTATCTATGTAGCAGTCCAGTGCCCAAAAGACCTAGTGACACGTTAGGTCATAGTAGTATTTAGAGGCATACACTCTATCATGTATAAGTCATCATCCTCATTAAAATATTTCTACACCCTTTCTCTATTTCTAGGTTCATACTCTTCATATTCACCCAAATATTCTTCTTTACTAGTGTTGGTACCCAATCTAATGTATTCATCCTTTTCCCCTTCTTCTTCTTCTATCTTCTCATCTTCTCCTTTATCATCCTCCCCCTCTCTTTATCTAAAACTAGACCCATCATCATGTTTCTCTTATAAGGTTTCTTCTATGGAATTTTCCCCTTCATCCATTTCTTCCTACCACTACCTCATTTCTTTCATTTTTTGCTTTGAGGCACCAGCATCACCTTCTTTTTATTTAGCCACCCATTTAGAGTTAGGGCATGCCTACTGTGTGGCTTCTTCCACTATCTTGACAGATTTCTTAGGTGATGTTTTTGGTAATTTATCTTCCCTAGGTTCTATGTTAATATAATCCTTCTTCTTTTCTCTTTCTTCTAACATGCACACCCTTTCTTCATGGTTTATTTCTTCCTCTCTCTCCTTCTTGGCCTTATCTACTTCAGCCTTTCTTGCTACCTATTCTTTCTTAGCCTTTTATTTCTAGGCCTTCCTCTTCATGTATTAAAAAATGCATTTATTTTATCTCTCTCTCTTATCTCTTCAGCCTATAGTTGGTTAATCGTAGCTTAGGACATGCCCTTGGCTTTCATCTCTTAGTGCCTCTAGTGTAATTTTAGTGTTGCATCAATATGGCCTTGGTTAATGTCCATGTATTTCCATTAGAAATGTAGTTCTTATTTTTTTTGGGAACCTAAATGGGTTACCTCCTTAGCCCCTTTACCAATTTCTCCTTCCTGACTTCCTTCCTTTATTAGCACCTTGCACTACTCCTTTTTCCTTTGTTCTTTGGTCTCCACCATTTGAATGACCTCCTTTAGCACCTCTACCTTAGCCATTTCTTCTTTTTGTTCTCACAAGATTTAAATCCTCTAAAATTTAGCTTCACTAGAGATGGGTCTTCTCAATACTTGTCTAGGATTTTCTATCTCAATCTAAGGTGGAGGGGAAGGAGTTTGTTCATTTGATGAGGGTTCCTCATCCTTAGGTAAAATAAACGTTCCTCACCCCCACTCTTTTTCCTTAGAATCCTCTACCTCCTTTTCTTTAGATATAATAATTTTGGGGATTAGATAGGGAGCTTTCCCTTTCTTTTCCTCCTTTATGCTAGAGGGGGCTTTAGGCATGAAGTGCATGCACTTCTTAGATAACTCTCAAGTATATAATTCCCCTTCTGAAGTGATTTTCAACTTCAACTACTCATTGAACTCTTCTAAGGTCTCCCCTCTATTCTTCTTTGGAGACTTCTTATTTTTTGTGGGTATTGGGGTTCCCTCATCCCTAATCTAGATAGGGGGTCTTTTCTCCACTCAGTTCTAGATATATCACTATAATCCTTCTTCCTTATATTTATTACATAGTAGAGTTTATGGATGAATCCAAGGATGATGACCACTTAGATTAGATCAATGTTTGTGCAATTTGAGGTGTGTTCTTCATTTTTATTTATGCTTCCATCTATGTGGGGGTACTTATGCCACATTATTTGGATTTTTGAATCAAGATCCTTGATTGGGATGTCCATGCTTTATGCATTTGGGATTTATTGAAGTGCATCCCAAAAATACTTTTTGGAGAAGGTGAAGGGAAGCTTTATCCATTTTGACTTGTTCCCATCCTTTAATGTTAAGTGCACAACATAGTAATGTTGCATCATAGAAAAAAATTTGTCTTGAACATGATTGTGAGAATCCCCTTGGGTATGTACTACTCCATTCCAAAGGATTTGATATACTACTTATATAAATGAACTATACAAAAGTTGTATTTTGGGCTAAAGGTAGTGGGGTAGGTGTAGTCTTTGTATTTCTACATAGGGGACTCATGGTGTTTTAAGAAAACCCATAGGTTATCCTCACTTCATCAGGGATCCCAATCTCCTCCATTATGATCAATATGAGGATGGAGGCCCATATAAAGGTCCCTTTAGCACTATGGTACTCAAGCATGTTCTTGGTAAAATCTTTAGTAATACATTATGTGATGTTAAATTAGATGCCCTACACCATATGATAGGCCAAGTAGAGATATTCCTTGGACACATATATCTAATGACTACTAGGACATAACTTTTAGCTCATGAGGAGCACTACCACCTTAATTTTGGGGTCTACACACTTATTTATTGGGAATGTATAGCCCCCTTGAAGTATTTTAGTAGCTTTGTGACTCATTCTACCTCCTCCTCATCATCCATTAGCTGATGGATATCTCTACCTATGTTTATGATCTTGATTATTTATCTTATCATCTATGTCAATATCTTCATACACTAGCTTGTCAAGTATATTTGGTCCTCATGGATGTGTGAGAGAAGGAATCGAATGAGCTCTTCAAGCTTTCCCAAGAAAAGAAACTCATAGAGTTGAGTTATACTTGAGGCCTTTAGCTTGTATTTAATTGAGACATCAAAGAGGGTATCACCTTTAGGGGTATTTTTCCCTATATCCACCATCTATTCCTATGCCAAGTCCTAAAAATGGTTTGACATCTGGTGGTTATATTCTTTCAACTATCACATGTGTGCAAAGGAGTACCATGGTTCTCCCACTGATACCTCTAGTGTAAACTACATGTACTAATAGGACTTTTTTAAAGTTCCTTGGTATCCACCACTATTATTTTAACCACCTTAATTATCTACTTATGTGTTTCCAGTAAATGCTTCCTCAATAATTTTGACCTATTTGGGTTCTAACTACATAAGCATGGATATTATTGCCTTACTCTTCTTCACCATTTTTAATATACTAATATTAAACCTCAGGAGGTGTGGCTTGCCAAATACTCTAATTTTGGCCAATAATTTTATATTTTGGGGTTCTTTGTCTATATGTTTGGCTCTAAGCTTCATTGGCCATTAATGGCAACATAGCAACAACTTTCTAGTTCAACTTGGTTATTTATATGAACCCTTATTCAATCCTTTACACTAGTTTTCAATGTGAATGTGATTTATTTTAATATATCTTTATTCACTCACTGTGATGGTTTTTTTATTACTTCAACTCTTTGGTTTCTCACTAAGTTTTCACTATGTCTTAGATTAGTATAAACTTGGTAACCTTAGTAAATCCATTATTTGCCCTTTTATACCCTTATTTGTCAACCACCATTATTAATTTAGTATTAATGGCATACATGCCTTGATCTTCTTGGAAAACACAAAAAATCCACAAAATATTTGAAATCTCCTATCTTGTATGAATTAATTGCATATCTATGTGCCACCTCTACCTCATTAAATGTTCCTAACAGATTTTTTGGTGAAGTGACATTTAGTTAGAATGGTCACTACCCACTCCTTCATGGGTAGACATAATCTATATTGGATGATTTCGTTCTACATGTGTATCCTTTGGTGTGACATTCTCCTTTCTTGTAGAAACTTTAGTGTAACACCTCACATGCATGCAACATAGCCTCCTTAATTCCACCTCTTCTCTAGCTATGCTCCTATTTCAAGCATACTTTTATTATTTGGTTGATTTAATGCACATCATCTTGGCTTGGTTTATATTACCCTATAAAAATCCCTTATGTTGACCCTCTAATGCTTTATTTTTCTCATGATGCTCTTTCACACTTTTAATACGTGCATCTTAATTATCTACCTTGTGCTTAACCATGTTGGGTGTCTTCACTTCTTGCTTTCAAGTTGATTTGAAATTATATTAATTAATGTACCTCTTTATGACTCTATCACAAAGGTAGCACCATAGTGGTCCATTATTAGTCCCTTAAGGTCCTTGAACTTCTCATTTTATGCATATGTCACTCTTAGATACTTCTGTTTGCACCTAGTAGGCTTCATGCACCCACTACTTAGATATCTAGCCTCATACACTTATGGGTGCAAGTGCTTGACTCGCCTAATTATAATTATGCATGATGTGTTGACACAAAAGTTCTTGTGGCCTTCACATGCTGATCACTACCTCTATACACTATAAAAGGGATAAAACAAAAAATATATATTGGTTTGGCTTGTGTGAGACTTTATTTTGGTTATTTCAACTCAAACTGACTATTGACCAAGAAGTTATATTTTTATGGTGAAAACACTAGCCTACTACCTATATGTCTTTATTTAGTTTCCATTGAAATACCCAAAGATAATTTCACCAAACAATGTATGTAGCTTACATGTGCCTATTTCTAAGATGTGGTGGATCATATATGGAACCATCCACTAGATTTATAACTTACTTAGGTACTTGAAGTACTTGGAATCATAGAGAAACATTAATTATCCTTATATTAACTCCTTATGTTTGATGTGCTTATTATACCACCACTTTTGGCACACTTTCTCAACTTACTAACTCCATTTAGCTTGGGCATGTGTCTCATCCAAGAACTCCAAGTATTCCAACTTTGTGCTTAAAGATTCTTGGTCATCTAAGTGGCTAATTTGTGAAATGCATAAGGAGGGTACCATGAATTCCATGGGTATAACTACTTCAGCACCAAATACCAATTGAAATGGTGTAGACTTATTGAGGTGCTTGTAGGTCATGTGGTATGCCCAAAGTACCACTAAAACATGATCATGCTAGTCCTTTCAACCAATGTCGCATATCTTCATTAGGCACATTACTAAGTATTTTATTAAAGGCTTTAGTCATGTCTATGGCCTAGGGATGATATGGGGTGGTCTTGTGGTGTGCCATTATATATTTATTCAGAAGGATACACACCATTTCATTGATGAAATGAGTGGCCTTATCACTAGTCAAACTAAATGGGCACCCATGTTGGCTTATGATGTTTTCCAATATAAAGTGCATGGTTGTCATGACTATGTAGTATTTGGTCAACATGGATTCAACCCACTTGGTGAAGTAGTTAGTGGCTACTAAAATGTATCTAAAACTGATACACCATGGTGCATGAGTGATTGGCCTAACAAAGTCAATGACCTATTTTTTGAATGTTGCTGTGGAAAGAATGGGAATGAGAAGCATCTCATCCCAATGGTTGGGATTCCTAATGATTTAACATGTATCACATGCCTTAGCATACCCCTTGGAATATTAGAAAGGATTGGCCACCATAAAAATGACTATAATACCTTATGTGTCATTGCATCTCTAGTGCAATGGCCTCCTACAGTCCCTTCATGTGCTTCCTAATAAGGTGGAGTCTCATTCATGTTCTAGAACACATCAGTGTAAGACTTCATCCTTAATTAATTTATATAGTTCCCCTTCTATGAGATATAAGGGGGTGACATGGATCATAGGTAGTTTCTTTTCCTTAGTGGATATGGTCTAGGGCACAAACCCAAACATTCAAAAAGTGACAATCTCTATTAGATATTTAAGAATGCACTAAACTCTATACAACTGCACATCTGGCATGTCATCCTCAATGGGTTATATTGTATCACAAGAATTGATATAAGAAAAAATTATTTGGCCCTAAGTTCTAATTCCCATGTTTGATGACTATAGAGAAATAGAATTATTGATAGAGAATAATCCATCTGCATATACACCTATGTAAAATAAGATTATTCATGAGGCACTTGAGCACCTCATGATTTGTGAAAAAGATGAAAGGGGTTGATAAAAGGTATTACCTAATTTTTTTCAAGGCATAGAACATTTCTAGCACCTCACACTTGATAGTGGTATAATTTTTCTCTACATGCATCAATTTTCTACTTGAAGAGGAGATGGGGTGGTCCATCTTGACCTTGCCCAATTGCACTAAAATATCACCAATGGTAGATCCTAAAGCATCAACATAGATATGGAAAGGAGTTTTTTAATTAAGAAATTATAGAATTATCATACTAGACAACTTTAGTTTTAGTGTTTCAAAGGCCTCTTCTTACACTTTACCCTAGTAGAATGGGCAATCCTTGCATAAGAGATCCTCCAGAGGCATTGTAATATTTGCATAGCTCTGTATGAACTTCCTATAGTAACCATAATGGCCTAGAAAGGTGTGAATGCCTTTCTATGTTGAGAGAGTTTGGAGTTGGATTATTATGGCTATCTTTATTGGATCAACAAGTAAAGCATTGTTACAAATGATGTGCCCAAGAAATGTCTGAAATGGAATTATGAAGATGCACTTCTTCAGGTTTAAGGAGATCTAGAGTTGCTTTCACCTTATAAACATGAAGCTCATATTGTCATAGTGGTATTTTATAAGACCATACATCATCCAATCATTAAGATACACCTAGAGGAACATATGTATAAAGGCCTTGATGATAGTGATTACTACCCTAGATAATATGGATGGTATATTATTAAGTCCAAAGACCATCATGTTATAAGTGAAACAACCCCATTTAGTTGTAAATGTTATTTTGGGCATATCCTCCTCCTTGATGTCCACCTGATAGTAAGTCAAAAAAACCCATCAATGAAAGTGTTGATTTCACAACCTAGGACTCCATCTAGGACATCATCGATGAATGGGGTCAATAATGGATCATTGATGTAGGTGGCATTAAACATCTTGTAGTTAACATAAATTTGTATGTACCCATATTTCTTGATGTTGATAACCATTGAGCTCACCCACTCAGATTATTGTATTGGGTAGATGACAATGATAGCCAACATTCTATTAATCTCCTTCTTTACCTTGATGTGGAGATTGGGATTCACTTGATAAGAGCTCTTCTTAACTGGCCTCACACAATATCTACCAACTTGATGCTCATTTTCCAAAGTAAAGGGTGGGTGCCCTTAATATTTTTATAGTTATGTATGAATAGGTCCTAAAATTATTTCAAGAGGTATATAATTCACATCAGCTCTGATTCATACCAGTAAGCACCTATAAAGGTGATCTTTGGCTCACATTCTATGCTAATGTCTACTTTAGTGGTCCTAAGTGGTGCATGGTAGGGTTCATTTATTTTTTGATGAGAGTATCCAAATTAACTTGTCCCCTCTAATGTTTCAATCCAAATATGCATTGGATCTTCATCATCTAAGGTGTTGTCATCCATAAGGTGCACAAGCTTCTATCTACCTATTAGATCCTTTCAATTATGCTCTTTCTAAGTTTCATCACTTTCTTCATTAGAGTCACTATTGAGTTCCATTTCTTCAAATAATGTTGGGAGTGCTAGTCCCTTTTATTTGAACATCTCCTTTAGGCACTCTTCTAAGATAGCAGTGTCCTCAAACACCACCTTATGGATGACTTGCAGTGGCTCCAATATATCTAATTTTTGTGAAGAAAAGGAGAAGGTGTGCACAAACCTCTCCTTAAACATATCCTAGTTCCCTATCTCATAGTACATCTCATTTACAATGTACCATGCTTGTGCCCATGTTTTCAAGGTCCTATAAAAGGCATGCACCCAAAAACATCTAGGCACATTCTCATCATAGATAATATAGGTTTCTTCACTTAGATGCACAGGGGTGATTGGGTCAAAATAACTAACATAAGTAGGTATATACAAATATACATTAATTTTTCCAAACCTAGTGTATATCATTTCCTTCACATCCTTCCAATTTGGTAAGCTAGTCTTTGTAATACCCACCAGCAAGAAGCAGTGTTCTTCAAAGTATGCACTAGTGAACCCATTCAATCTATTTCTTTAGGGATGTAGGCTTCAATGTCTTAGACATAATTTTATCTAGGATGGCTCCCTTCATACTTTATAAGTGCTACAAGATTCCATTTAATGAGTTAGAGAACCCTTTTCTCCACCTTTTAGGGGTGGGGGAACCATTTCTTCTTATAGAGCTCAACCCTAATTAACCTTATCCTAGCTAGTCTTGGATTGACTACATGCACTAGGTAGAACCTTCAACTAGTTCTCTCATAGGCCTCTTTGACCCATCACTCATATGCTACATTAGTTTTAATAGAGGCTCACTATCCATCCTCCCATTCAATCATGCCTTGGTCATTAGGTTTGAGCTTTTCGACACCCTACATCATGGTGTTATAGATGTGGTTGATCTTGTCCTTGAGATCAACACTTTCTATGTATCACTCAAAAGAGGGATCGCCACTCTTTCCTTACCATTCTCAAAAGTCATATAGTGATTTTTAAATAACTGTTAGGTTGTGGAGCTAAAAGCTTCAACTTGTTGTAGACATAGAAAAGGAGGTTGCTGAAGATCCAGAAAAACTAGCGTCGGCAGCATGACTGACGTTGGTCATTATCAGTGCAAAAGGCAATCCGTGATGGCAGGAAGTCGGCCGATGTCGGCAGCACCAGGCAAGTAGGGACCAGCGTCGGTCGCCTGTGTGTTCCAAAACTATTTGTTGCATGAATAGTTAGTTTAGTGAATGGATTGTTTGCATGTTAAAGGCTATTGTGAGTCTTGAGTTGCGTGTCTATTATTAGTAAAATAGGAGTCTAAGTTATTATTTAAGTCTGGGATCTATTTATAGACCCATTGGCATGTATTGTATTGTGTGCTAGTGAAGAGAACAAAGTGTGTGTTCCTCCTAGTTCCATTATGAGCTAGAAAGGAAGGCAAGGAAGATCCTTCCATTGTGAGTATGCTCTGTTGAATTGTAGGTTGCAGGTTCATGGGAGATCAAATTGAAGTACTATAGAGTGCTTGGTGTACTAGCAGGGTTATTACTAACTGGTTGGAGAGGTGAACACCAATTCTATGTGTGAGTTGGTTGTTGGGACCATTTTTTGATAGGTGAACACCAATTAATATACACTTGAGGTGTGGGAAGCCTCTGTAAGGTGGAAGAGTGTGGCAGCTCTTTATTGTATTCTTTTCTATACAAGTATTAATATATAAGAGTGTATATTGTCTCTCATATTCTGTGCTATTGGTGAATTCTAGTTACTTGTATTTTTGGTATATTTCTGCATGTTTAATTTCTTAAGTTTGGTAATCATATTGTGCTCTTTTTGAGGAGCAAGATCCTAACAAGTGGGATCATAACAAGTGTGTTTGTTCTTGGATTCCCCATCAATTGGTACCAGAGCATGTTTGTTGTTCTAGGGGTACCTGACAAGTGGTATCAGAGCTTTTGGTTGGGATACTAACAGGTTGGATTAGATCTAGTTAGTGTGTGTTGATTATAGGTTACTCACAGGGGTTTTTGTTTGAGTGAGAGTAGAGCAATGGCATAAGACAGTAAGCTAAGAATGGAGAAGTTTAATAGCAGGAGGTCCAAGTTCAGGTATGGTAGAATAACCTGTTAGAGATATGGAAAGAAAGAGCATAGAAAAGAAGATTGTTGGTTGGTAGTAGATCAGCATGAAGGACATGAAGAAGAAGCAGATGTTGCAGAGTTTGTTGCATAGGATGCTCTGGTATGTTCTTTAGATAAAGTAGAATCTTGGGTTTTAGATTCTGGTGCCTCTTTTCATGCATCTCCAAATAGGGTATTTTTTCATGAGTATGTCTAGGGAGACTTTGGAGAAATTTGTTTAGGGGATGGAAAGCCTTGTCAGATGGCTGGCAAAGGGAAAGTGAAGCTGAAATTGCAGACAGGTAACACATGGGTGTTAAAGGAGGTCATGCAGGTCTCAGTCTTGGAGATGCGGCTAATTGCTTTAGGAAAGTTGGGTGATGAGAGATGCACAAGAACTCTCATAGTGGATGCACTTAAATTAGCGGGTGGTAAGAAAGTAGGTACTCTTTATCTACTTGCTTATATTACTGATTCTTCTTCTGTTTCGAAGATGTGGCTTTGTAGGATTGGTCACATGAGTAAGAAGGAGATGCATGTTCTTGAGTCAATGGGTATAGATCAAGATTTCTATATGTAGAAGAAGAAGGTAACATTTCTTGAGGAATCCTATGTTCATGACAAGAACAGGAAAGCCTTGGTTTTCAAGGAGAATGTGACGGACAGAGTTCAGCACAAGGGGCAGAAGAATTTTGAGTAGAGTAAGGGTAACTTAGACAAGGGTTTGATCCAAAAAGAGCTCACGGGTAGAAGTCAATTCTCACGAGAAAAACACAAAGACCGACATCAATAGGAAAATTGGTGTCAGCGTCCAGATAGGGACCGACATCGGCTATGTGTAGCTCGACATTGATGACTCAGGGCAGATAAACACTGGCATTGGTCAGGGAGAAACTGACGTCGGTGATGAGGCAGTCGCAGGGAACTAACATCAGTCAGGAGCAGGCTAGAATGTGACCGGCATCAGTCACTGAGATAGATTTTGGTTGGATAGCACACTGTCAAGAAGTCTCAAGCACCCATATGAAGGACTTATAGGGTAGGTAAGCCTCAAATTCATCATTTCCCTTTTTTACACTACTTGTTGCTCACTAATGGTAAAGAACCAAGAAGTTATTGAAGAAGTAAAATAGGTAGATCCAAGAAATAGTGAAAGCTTGGCATGGATGAGGATGTGATTCCTTGGAGAAGAACCAAACAGGGATTTGTTGGTAAAGTTGCTAGCTAGAAGGAAGCAATGAGAGACGAATGGATGTTCAGGTTGAAGAAGAGCAGAAATGGATACGTGAGACAGAAGATTAGGGTATATGGTCTTGAGTAAGCTGTAGGGCAATGGAGGTTTGATCATTGTGTTTCTCTTTACCAAGTTGGATAATATTAGCTACATTATCCTATTACTGTATGATGTGCTTGTTGCAGGGTTACATATACAGGTATTGCTGAACTAAAGGTAAAGCTAGTTCAGGGGTCTGTCATGGAGAATCTGGGAGCAGCAAGATTCTTTGGCATGAGTGTGTTCTAGGGACATGGAAGGTCACATGTTGACTTTGTTTCAAGATGATTGTGTGAGATCGGTTAGCACGCCGATGGTTGGACAGTTCACAGAACAGGTGTCTTGATTCACACAATGAGGTTAAGTGCATGGTATGTACTAGCCTGAGTTTTCCCAAGTAGTGGGAGTTGTCAAAAAGTTGGAGCCAATCCAGGAAAGAAGCATTGAGGGCAGTTTAGTGGATTCTTAGAGGGACCAACAGCAGGTGCACATGCTATGCAGGTTCATGTTATTTTCTACATGGTTTGTAGATGTGGATGTGGCAGGTAATTTGGATGATAGGTTTTACACTATAGGTTTTATGGTGGGTAGTCTTCAGGGGTGATCTTGAAGAGGGATACAGAGCCAAGGGAACAAACTAGATGGTGTAAAGGTACAGGTATAGTTGCAGCTATTTATCTCCAAGTGGAGATAAAGAGCTACACCTGTACCCATACCAGTACTCTGTCTAATCTGCATCCTGGCTTGTATTCCTCTTCAAGCTCCCACTTGAAGACAACCCACCACACTCCTTGTGGTGCTACACCTGTGTCTAAATTTCTCCATTCTTCTACCTTGCTATACACCCACTCAAACAAAAACCCTTGTGAGTACCCTGTAATCAACAACACTTAACAGATCTGAACCACCTATTAGTCAAGCTCGCTCTGAGAACATCCAACCTCACTCTGATACCAATTGATAGGACCAAAGTTCCCCAAAGTTCTGACACAACTTGTCAGATTTAAGAGCACACATGATTACCAATGTATAAGCAACTTAAACATGCGGAAATACCAGAAGAACAAATAACTATCAATGAGAAATGACATAGAAACTGAGAGGCAACACATAATTGTATTCAACTCATTACAAAAGAAATTACAATAAAGAGATCACGCTCTTCTCCACCTCTGTGAGGCTTTCTACCTCAAGGGCTCCAAGTAATCTTCCCACCTGAGTAATCTTCTCTCATAGGTCACAACTAACAACTTACACAAGCTATTGTTCACCTCATTGTACGTCCAGTACAACCGAGTACGAACCGGTACTCCAAGTAGATCTCACCATGATCCTGCTCCTGATGTATTGATATCACCTTGGATCTAGCTCCCCCACTGATCTCCTTTCTGACCCTCACATTCACACACCCCTGTAGACCAACCTGATCTTACTTATCACATGTAGATCTCCTCCATGACCCTGCAACTCCCTGCATATCAAACTTGATCTTACATACATGGGGAATCCTACTTGATTCCACCATGGGAAGAACTCTCCAAGCTCCACACTTGGGTTCTACAAGTTCAACACTTAACAATACAACCCATGAGTCTATTATATAGATCTCATGCATACACTTAATTTAGATAGGCGGCTCAAAGACTCGAACTGGTCTCTAACATGCAAACTCCGTGTTCACTTAACTAACTATTTGTCAACAGCAGTTTTGACTACTACAGGTGACCTACGTCGGTCCCTGCCTTCTTGGAGGTGACTGATGCCGACTAATATCTTGCTGATGCTAGTTTCCTCTATGCTTCCCTTGACCAACGTCAGTTGTGGCCTGTTGACACCGGTGACTATCAAGCTGCAAAGAACCTCCTCCTTCTATTTGCAACAAGGTGAAGCTTTTAGCTCCACACCCTAACAATAACATGTCTTCATTTTTATCATAACACCATGGTATTATTAATAGAATTTGATAATTGTCATGTTATGTGAACTCAATGACCTCAAAGTCTACATAGAACTTGGTACCCATGATATCTACAATGGAGCCCTTTCAGATCATGATAGTTTACACTCAAGTTTTGTTTATCCATGAACAACATATGAGGTGAAGGTCTCAAGGGTGGCCACCCCATGTTTTCCTATGTGTTTTGAGTCAAAATATTGACCTTAGTGCCCATATCAACTAATACTTCACAAACTAACCACCCATTGATGGTGGAATCTATCAACAACTCCTGGTCATAATCAGCATTTTGAGTCTGCCTTTATTCATGCACCCACTCCATATACAACATAATAACCTCAATTATCTAAGGCACAACCTTTACTTATATTTTCTTCTCTTTATTATTTATCAATAAATCCTTAAATAAGGGCAATATTCCTTTAATTTATAGGAGTTATAGGATCTTGGTTACTTCCTATACTTTAGCCTCTTACTGATCTTACTTCTTATGTGAAGTAGTGACCTATGCCTTTAAACCTCTAGCCAACTAAATTTTTCCCTACAAGTTCTATATCATGCTCATCACTTATTACAATACATAATTTTTCCATATAGGGTCAAGATATGGTGTATATTTTAGCTCTAGATAATTTACACACTCAATACAGCTTTATTTGTAATACTCTAGGCATAGATCTCAGTTTGGCATAGTGGGTGGTTGAGTGGTGAACCCAATCCTTATTATGGTCTACACCATATGTGGATCTTTGTGAGCTTATTATGGCTTGGGAGCCCACAATTCATCTTTGGACTCATGCCTGACCATTGTCTCACCTTTGTCCATGCCAAGTTGACCTTGATTTATATTCTTCTACAAGTCTAGACATTCATTGACTGAGTATGGTCCTTGATAGTACTCATACATTAGGTGTGTGGGGTAGTCACATTGATAGTGTTCAATCAACCCACATTTATAACATAATCATGATGGGAATCTTCCTCCACCATGTCCTCCTCCTCATCCATGTATGCCTCATTAGTTGCCATAGCCCATATTATTCTATCCATAGCCTTCATTGCCTTTACATTCCTAACCATCACTTGATGTCCTCACCTACCTTGCACCTATTTCCATGTTTTAGTGCATCTCATCGATGACTCTATATTCTATTGTTGTGTCCATATAGACATCACACATCTTGAAATATATGGTAGTGTTTACTTGGATATCATGTTATAATAGAGGATAATTTCATGAGTCATGTGTCCCATGACAAACCTCACAGTTGAGAAGTAGGATGTGAGCATTTCTTCATGGGTAATTAGTCTTGTTATGTCCCTCTATCTTATAGTCATTAGACCATAACCAACTATGAGTGTCATGCATCAAACCAAGATTTAACTTTTGTAGTTGGGAGGCCATTGACATAATATTCACCTCCATGAATGCATTTATCTTAGTATCGATGTTGCCTACTACCTTTAATCAAAGCATGGCTTCAATTGATTCATAGGGCTCTGTGAAGGTCTTCATATATAATGTTCTTCTGAATGGCACCAATAAGCCTCCAAAAAACCATTACATGTGTTGGGAGGGGTGAATATCATTTGGAAGATTAGATAGAAGAGTCTTAAATCATGCATCATATAGGTGCATGCTCTTAGATAACCTTTGGTTGATTTCCTTGAGTATCATGATGCTCTATTACTCAAACTCAAAGATATATAACTCTTTTAAAAATACTTCCTTCAACATATTTTAGTCAATGATAGCCTGGTTTAGTTCAAATTTTAAATACCAAGTATGGGTGTGATCCAACAAGGTGGTCATAAACTAGGTTTCCTTACACTTAAGCTCAGTGATGCCTTGACTGAACCATTTTAACTCACACTTTAGCACATGCTCTACAACATTTTCAACTTTGTGATACTTGAGAATGTTTATTGCCATCTCATAGTATATCTATTAAGGGGGTGGCACTAGGTTCTAAGGCACTTACATCCCTTTAATTTGAGTTAGAAGTGGCCCTCTCGTGCCTCCATTTATAGGGTTGAACATCAACCCTAATGGATTAGGCTCTATTACTAAGGTTGTTAGTATAATATCACTTATTGGCAACACCATTCCACTTCATATAGGCTATTGTGTAGTTGGTACAACTAACATTCTCTATATGGGAATGCTTATGCCTATGTTTAATGATCTTGGGTTGGTGCTTTCTAGATTCACCATACCATTGCTTAATTCTTTGTGAGGAATTACTTGATTAATCACAAATTATTGATCCAAATTTTTGACCTTATCAAAGTTTATGTTGATAAGAGGTTTAGTTATCATTCTTCTTTATTCTACTAGAGAATCCAGTGCATGAGCTTGTGTTTCAAGTTTAAAGGGGGTAGGTGATTATAGCATGTTCTTGAGTGCCACATCTTATAATAACCCACTACATTATACACCCCACTACTGAGTTTGGTCTCCTAATTCCTCTTCTCTCTATTCATGCTATTATAGTTGAAGGGATCCTTACCCATGCCCTTCTCACTCACTACTAGTCCTCTCGGCACTTCTAGGTTCTAAATCCTCCATCAACCTATGCCTTTACTTACTATAATTCAACCTCTAGAGCCCTTAGGTGTCAAGTTGTTATTCTTATTCCATTTCACCTCACCTAAACTTTCTCTTCTCACACTCTACATTTGAACATATGTGGAAGGACCTTAGCCTTCAATTCTTATGGTTTCCATACCATAATCCACCAAAAGATTCTTTAGTTTAGTGTTGAACCCTCTTATTAATGTGCCCCTTGATTCACAAAGAAAATTTTACTCTATTTCTTATAGGCATGAGAAGGTTGATAATACAAACTCCAACACATAGCTATTCAATGTGACACTCCATCACTTGTCCACAACACACATCAAAACTTCATCCAGGCTCTCCATCCTCTTTATGGGTTCTATGATCCACTCAAGGTGATATTGATAGCTTTACCTTATATTAGTAGTGTAAGTGACCAACCAATGTTACATATGCTCAAGTAGATCATATAATAACACTTCATATAGGGTGTTATACAAGTTGTCTTGTACCCATTTTCTTGGATTCTAACCTTTACATGTAGGATGGTTCTTCATAAAACTATCTTCCACTTACTCTAGCTGGTGTTTAATGTTCTCAAGAGATAGTTGGATCATCACTTTGTTATAACATTATACTAATGAGGTTTAACACATGTCCTAGTAATGGAACCATAATGTTGTATAAAATTTCACTCAGTTTATTTCTACACTTGGCCATGTGCTTAGTTATCAAGCCAAGTCAATTTTAGACTTGGTAGGGCTAGGTGTGAGGATAGTAAGGTCTTAGCACACAAAATTTAATCATGGTATGGTATTTTCATTAATTTCACACAAGTTATAACCCTTACACACTCACTCGAAGCATAATAGTAAAGGGAATAGGCCCATGTTAGGCTATTTGTATCATGGTGTAACTCGGGGTTCATAGGAACTTAGTCATTAGTTGTAGGAGTTTAAATGGTCATTCAACACTAGGTTCTTCAAGGGAATTCAATAAGTGTAAACATTATTAGTGGTCCAAGTCCTAAGGGTCAAATCCATACTTGGAAAGGTTGGGCTCTTAAGGGCACAAGCTATGAAAATAGCTAGTTGGATTCATTTAAACACTTAAATGATTCATAAGGATGGCTTATGTTCAACATCCCATTCTTAAGATAACACTCTAGGTGTGGGTCATGGAACCTTGGTGTAATTGGGTTTAATCCCTTAGGGTATATATAGGTTAGTCAAGGTTGTTAAATAACACAAGGATTCTATTAGTGACTAGGGTTGAACCTCCATATTCTAATGTATTATGTAAAAACTAACACAAAGTTTAAATGAAACCAAATTATAAACATAATTTTATGTAGATTATTAAACAAATATTAATACTCCATTATTTCAATTTTATTATTAATAAAATGATAGTTCATTAATATATTTAAATACAAATAATAGATTATATACTCTTCCTAATTCTATTCATGCCTAATGGCTCATAAGAGGCTTGGGATATACATTCCAAACTCTAAACTCATATATGCATACTAAAAAAAAACTAATAGTTTTCACTATATTTTTCCATAAATTCATTATCCTTAATTACTCCCCTCTTGATCTTTAAATGTAAGCATTTTTTAATAATTGAATGGGTGTCTCCTACTATTGTGCTTGGGCTTGTGCCGAGTGCTAAGCTATCATGAGTCCACCAACTCCACTATGTTGTCTAAGGTGGATGATTGCATATTGTGTACTGATATATCATTGAGGGGTCACTATCTCACATGCTCCACTCTTTGACATCCCTAATTATTTAGCCACCATGTCCAAGTCTTGGTAGGCACATATTTATGTAATTTGATGTGATGCAATTACCCACCATTTAGGATGGAATTCATAGGGACTTCTCTAACTATCACCAAAATGTATAACAAAATGGGGGTGAGCAAAATTTTTAAAGGTTGCCTCACACTGAGATTAGTCTATTTGGTGAGATCTATGTACTTTATTAAAAAATGTGGCCTAAAAATAATACCTTAGAATGAAGTGGATAGTGATGATCTTAAACCTAAGAACATAGTGGAAACACTTACAAGTAATTAGGCCAATTACTAGTTTTGAATCTAGTAAGGACAAAGAGATAAAGGTGATTGAGAGAGGTTTGAAACCTATTTGAAGGCTCTCTAAAAATTTTCAAGGGTTAATAATATTTATAATATTGATGATAGCTTAAATACCTAAGAAAATCAACTAGCATGCATCTATATACATAGTCAACACTCACAATCAATGCCTTAAATCTAGTTTTGGTAGAATTTGTGGTTTTAGAACCTATAAAGGTGGATTTAGTCTCTAAATTTTGGTACAAATGATCATTATATGTAGGATGAACTATTCATGCTATTATTAAGGTTAGATAAATGATGGAAATATTCACTATTTTATCACAAAGCTTCCCTAGTCCATTGACTTTCATTGGAGACCAAGTGAACAAATTGAAGGTTTGAAGAGAAGATAGGGAGCTTAAGATTCAAGAAAGGTTTTTAGACATGAAAAGGTAATGATAGTTCTTATTATGCTTTGTAGGATTCATGACAATCAGGTTTTAAGTAAAATGGCCTATAATCCTAATCAAACAAGTGTTGTAGCAGTAAAAACACACTTGTAAAGGATCAAATCCTTATTTTAATGATTTAATAAAATCAACTTTTAAAATGATTATAGAATTATAAACAGATTTTAAATATCCAAAATAGACGAAATTTAAGAGTGAATAAAGAGACAATAAATTGACAAAGAATACTAATCACGATTTGATATTAGAGTTTGGCTACTAAGTCTACATCTCTAGATCTACTCCAATGGGGGATCACTCCTATTAAAATATTGAAAAATATCTTTAAAATTATTTTAAAGTCATCAAAATCATCTATACAAGATTAATCCTATCTCAAAAATATTCTTAAAAAAAAAAAATTCTTAGAATCTTAATATAATCTCCAAGCCTCTAACACTCCTTATAACCTTAACTCCACATCCAAAAATTACCTTAAATTATACATTCAACCCCTTTATATAATTTTTCCACCCACAACCCAAGTGGTGAAGCACCTATATTTTTATCCAAATGGTTAAGGTTTGAATCCCTTCTCATCATTTTTAGTAGTCAAGTTAATCTATAATCCCACATTGAGAAGGTGGGTACTATTTTGGTATTGAAATACATAGATTTCATGGTAAGTTAAATACCTTAAAAGGCATGGGACATGGTGGAATGTGGATAATATGTGGTGTGGCTTAGTTATTTCATAGGTATTTGTGTGGAGTGTGTGGGAACCATGGGAAATATGTGGTATTTCATGGAAACTTGGTTGGATGAAAAGTATGTGGATGGAAAGTATGTTGATGGAACATGGGAAATGTGGATGTCTCATGGGATTAATAAGTCATAAGGTTTATTTACAATATTCAAAAAATAATATTAAATTATACCATGGTAATTAATTGGTAGTAAGCCATGTGGTGGCTTGAGGACCTACCACATGATCCAATCTCTATGTGCCACTTGTCATCATACAGATGTTCGATCTTAATGCCCAATTTTTTTACTTGCTTGGTTTGATCTTCCACACATCATAACTTGTGCATATAAGCTCCATTTTGTGATCAATGAAATGTGACAAAAATATATTGAAAAGCTCTTCATTATGAAAATTATCAACCTTTGATTTTATTACTTCTATTTTGGAGTGAAATATCGATCCTCCTGGATCATAAAATGATTTTGAGGGCTAAAGAAGGAGACAAACCTAAACAAGATTGAATGTCAGAGTTGAAGATATATGAATAATTTTGACTATTTAAAGGGTGAAAACATCTATTTAAGTAAGTAATGATGATTTACTAATGTTATTAAGATTTAAAAACCTTATTTGGTGGCTTAGAAACAACAAAATTAGTCTTAGGGCTACTCAAGCCTAGTAAATCCTAAGCCCTAAGCTGAATGTTGAAGTATGTAGTGAAAAAATTGAAGGATATTTTGGACCCAATGGTTTTTTTGGCCTTAAAAATATGTTTTATAATTTCAAACTATATCAAAATTTCAATGGAATGTGAAATATCATGCAGACCTTTGTCTTCCCAAACACATAGTTGTAGTAGTGCTATATAGAGGAACAATCATTAGATAAGGAGACCTAATGATATTTTGAATAGTAAGGGTAGTTTTTAAGGTGAAAATATGTGATAATTAGTGTTTTATATTTTTTTTGTCTATTAAAGCATATATAGTGCACTCAACCATCAACACTCAGTATTAGACCAATTAAGCCTAAAATCCTATTTTAGGCCTAGAGGACTATACCACCTTTAGATACCTTTAGACTCTCATAAGCAAATATGACCTCATGAGAAGGTGTAAGTGGATGATATAAGTCTTAAAATTTTGATTTTAATTAGGTAAAAACAATAGGAAGGTTAATTTAGTCTTAAAGAGCTAACTCAAACCATGTAGTTTAGGTAGCTATTTTGACCCATCATTTTATATGATTATATATTTCACCACTTGAGGTCTTGGACCAAATTATCTTACCAATATTTGAGGACCCCTATTTACTTAAGACTCATAGAGGATGGAGTTTTTTTAGGGGCACATGTTTATGAACCAATTTTAAGACTATAAATAGGTCTAGAATAAATGTAGGGAGCTCATGGTCAACCTCTCTAAGTACGTATCTTAACACACATTTTGCATGGGTTCCCAAGTTCATCAAGAAATTTGAAGGGGTATATGGAATAAATATCGATGGCAATAAGTTTTATTTTATGGGTTTGTAATTTATAAACCATTGTTAAGATGGTGGACCTCTAATACCCTCCCTAAACCCTACTATAGACCAATCTTGATAAAAGTGAAGATTATTGCACCTAAACACCCATGAATCACCATATGAACACTAGAATAATTACTTAAACTTAGAGAGGGTCCTAGCCATGGCACCATGTTATATGAAGTTATATAGACCTATCATAAAATAATAATGTTTGGGGAAAAAGAGCAAAAAGAGAGGTATAAGGTAGTTTAAGAAGATTCCAACCATTGAAGATGTTTTTTAGAACTTGTTTCACCTTCTCAAGACATTTGATGCCCAAGTATTTGCCTAGAAATACCTCTATAACTCTCTTCTAATCAGTCAGTCTATAGGAGTGAAGGACAAGGTGACCTAGTCACCTAGTTTGGAAAGATTAAAGGAATTTATTTCTCAAGGAAACCTATATCATGGTGTGTATAATTTATTTAGGCCTAATACTCAGTATTTCATAGGTTTATAAAGTTTCATGTAGGATTTCATGGCCATCAATTACTAAGAGCTGGGCTACTAGGCCTAATTAACCTAGTAAACCTACTTGGTCAATCAAGTAAAGTTGATAATGGTGTAAGGAGGCTGATAAATGAGTTAATGAAGAATAATCATGCCAAATAACTAATCATTGAATGTCAATCACAAGAATAATTGATCTTTGAGTGGAAATCATATGCATAACTAATCCTTAAGTGTCAATCACATGCATAACTGACCCTTAAATAGGAAAGTATAGGAGTTATTTGACAAAATAAAAGTGTAACATGATTCAATATAAGATTTAATAATTTAATTACATCCTCAACTACCTCATCTCAATGCATAAGTAATCATGCAAGAGTATGAAACATGGAGAGATTTCTTGAGGATTATTGGTAACTAGTTATAGCTAAATTAATGTATGAGATAATGATGATCAGTTGATGACCTTTTATCCTCTCTTTCATGCCATTTATCATATTTCTTCTCTCCTCATTTTTTATTTTTAGGTGTTTATGCCTTGTTTTAGGATCCCTCACCTAGGTATGAGGAAACTCTACCAGGTCTTGTACTTGATGGACCTCTTAAAATAATGAATAAACTATAATAGCTTCTCCAATATTGGCTTATAATGTGTTTATACTTGTTTATATGTGTATAAGTTCTAATATAAATCTTCCCTTAGCATGTCCTTATCAAACCTATATGTTGATTAGTTGTCATATGTAGGTTGTTTGAAGTTTCAAAGTCTAGTGATCATGTTTGGAGTGTAATCTAGTTGAAAGTGCCTTAAGATAGGCCTCTCTTCCTTCACCTCAAAATTATATTCATCCATCAAGACCTTCATATTGAACATTATTTCTTAAGAGTTTTAGAGATAATGATTTAGTATATTTTGGGTTCATTAGTATTTTTAGGAATACAAGATTGAGTGGGTGAATCATTTAGGTGCATCATCATCACTAGTATAGGGTTTCCCTTAAATCTATATTTATATCCCTTTCAACCCTCAAAACAAGTAGGTTTTATTAAAAGAAGCATAAGTTATATACTAAGGGAGCTAACCTCATAAATCTAGACGTTTGGTCTATTCATAAGTAACCCACAACCTATAGACCAATCCAATGCTAGTCCAAGTCTAAAGGAGAACTGAATAATCTACTTCATAGTGTATAACCTAGGTTAATAACATCTACCATATTTGATGCAATTATTTTATTTGATAGGAATAACATTACCATCTTGGAAATGATATGGTGCATTAGGTAAATAGAAAATTGGATTTGATTTAGGGTTGATGCTAGCAATGATGTTAAAATAAGGGGCTTTATTTTTGAAATTCCTAAGTTTGTGATGTTGTTGATTAAGTTGAGGTTCTTATACATGAATCAATTCAATAATGGCTCATCACGAGGTAGAGTGGGAAGAGGACCATAATAATTGACATCTACATTGTGATAAAAAATTTGATTACCATGGAAATTATATTTAGTATGTATTTGATGTACCTTGGCATTTAATGTAATATCAAGAATGGGGGGAGAACGTTGATTAGAGGAGATAGGTGTGTCATTAACATAAATAATGGGGGAAGAATTGGATGTAATGATTAGATATATAGGTGGCATAAAAGATGTAAGAATTTTTGGATGTTTTGAAAGTAGGATTTGTTCTACCACCCAATAATAATTAATAAGAGGAGAATTAATAGGAGGTACATGACCTTCATGAGATAATTCCAAATTTATGGAAATGGTATGAATATCATAGTTTAAAACATGTATTTGGGATAAATCTTTTTGATAATTCTGAACATCTAAGTCTTGGGATTGAGCTTCAGTCATGATGTATTTATCATCATAAGTTGGAGAAATGGTACATGTTTGAGACTCAAGAGAAGTTTCAAAATGGTAGATACCTAAATCACTAAATTTGTGTGTAGACATAGTTGATGTATCTTGGAATAATTTGGACACTACATAATCATTACATTTGAAGGCATATTCTAGGTAAAAAGAGTCTTGAGCATTACATGGAGGGAGAAATCAGTGATCTCATCAATGAGAGTAATAGTGTGGTCATGAAGTAATAAATAAGGAGGAAGATAATTTGAGATTTAAGTAGGTAGCTTAGTTGTGTTTCAAGTATGTTACAAGTCATTAGGTTCATCATCATTTAAATTAGGAATAATGACCTATAAGTCTAGATTAATGTTGATGAACTTAGGTACTAGAGCACTGTTGATTGGTGGAATAGTGGGAATGTGATATTGAGATTTCAGATTGGGAAGTTGAATACTCCAAGTTTGGGATTGGCCTCATGTTTATAATTGTTGTTTTTATGTATGAAAATGATGCATTGGATAATATAATAGGTTATGGACCTTATTATATGAGTCCAAGGTCAGCCTAGGAGTATGTTGTAATATAGGGGAAAATCAAAGACCATAAGATTACTTCAAACAGTCTTAGGTATGATTGTAAGGGGAAGCTAAACATAACCAATTGGATTTTGATTATTTTTATAAAATCCATGAAAAATTAAGAATGTTTTCTTGAGATGATCCTTATTATAGCCAAGTGATTGGATGAGCCACAAATATGTCACATTAATATCTAACCCTTCATCAAATAAAAATTTATGAATAAGTGTAGTATTAATGGTTATTTTAATGAATAGGTGTGGATCATTGATGCAAAAAAGTATCTCATAATTAATCATGTATTCTATAAGGAATTAAATGGAAGTTTTTAAATAAGGATAAATGGATTCAATGGTATGTATGTTGGTAGGTTGAGGCTCAAGACAGGGTGGTTTTTATCTATAAAAGATGGATATTCAATTTCTTGTAATTTTTACATGAAGAACTTGTAATGATAAGGGGAGGTGAAAACTAACTCCATAAGGGTAATCTTTCAAGGCATGTATTTTATTTCTTTTAGAAATTTCCAATGGGATTTAGAAGAAGAACTAGTGTGAGGTTTAGAAGGTAAGGTAGATTTTAATGGAATAGAAGTAATTGGGGGTTTAGAAGAAGGAGATGGTTCCTTGTTAGCTTCCAAAGCTAAATGAGTAGTTTTAATATACTTGAGACATTTCTCTTCCAAATATGGTATCTTATGTTTGGTGATAGGATCTTTGTGAGTTGGCTTATGATGATAGTTAATTTTAGTTGTGTTAACATATTGATAATTGTTGTAATATTGATCATAGTTAATATCAATAGCATAAACACCCTTGGTGGTTTGTTGAGTGATATATGTGGGGAAATATTTTTTTTTATTAGAATAATAATATTTGTGAGCTTGTCATTTTTGAGAAGTGGTGTTGTATTCTTGACTAAAAAGTGGTATCATGGCTTTGTGATTGAAGGAATAACCAAGCATGTAGGAGACAACAAATTTAGTGAGCCCTCTACAAGTTTCATGGTAATGACCAATGTTAGCATGGAACCAAAACAATTTATTAGGTCATACCATTTATGAGGATTATTGGGATAAGTAAAGGGATTAGAGGGCACTAAGAATTGTTTCATTTGATGCATAGTTAGTGGGATGTGAGAAGATGGGAGACTATCAGCTTTGGTGAATCCTTGTTTAGTTTTAGGAGTATTACCAGTGATGACATTATTAGAAGTTATAAAATATCCATTAAGGAATTTAGTATTAGGTTTGAATTGCTTCATTAAGAAGTCTTGAAATTTGGCTCAATTAAGATCTTCATTAAGCATTTGAAGGGAAAAAGTTCAAATGCTATATTGAAGCAAAGGGGTTAAAGTAGTTATATAGAGTTTAAATAGATTGTCATTAGTCATGTTATGGTCATCCTTATGGGATAGATATTTCCATAATTTGATAAAATAATTAGATGATTAAGTGGGATATTTCTTAGCATTTATGAAATGGCTAAGGAAATTTTTGGTAAGGTCATTGTGTTGAAACTCTTTAACTAGAGGATTACTTAAATTCCCAAGTTGGCAGATGTAATATTGGGAAAACTAGTTTTAAAATTTTAATACATCACTAATGAAGGTTTTAAATATAATTTTAGTGGTGGTGAAAGTGTTAGTTTCAATCCACTCTTTATAATGATTGCCAAATGGGATGTAAAGTCTTTAGTCTTATCATAATTGACAGTTGGAATGATATTACCAATATCAATAGAAATGATGAAAGGAGCTGAAGGATCATTTTGGATGTTTTGAAGCATTTTTTTATTCATTATATGTTGATGAATAACATTTCTTAAGGAATATCAAAGAGGTGGAGGAATAAAATTTTGGTTAGTTTGAGGAATTAGAACTAGAAGTTGATTAGCAATATTGATAAAATGACATTGTAATTTCATCATTTGAGAGGTGTTACATGTTTGTATTATGTTAATTTGTTGTATTAAATGTTAAATAAGTTGATTCATATTAATTATTATGTTGGTTTTTTAGGAGGAAACCCATAATTGATATTAGGGAGAGGTTTATTGAGAGGTAGATTACTAATGGGATTGTTGGATAAACTTTTGTTAATCACTCTCACATTGTGTTTAAATGTTTATAGATGAGAATTATATTGATAGGTATAAAAATATTTGGATCCACATAATTCATCTTGAGGTGTGATTTGAACCATTTTACAATCCATATATGAAGGAGGGGAAGAAGTGTTCCAAGAGTGATTGTTCTCTTGGGAGGTAAAGAAAGGGAGAAAAGAATACCCCATATAGTGTCTAAAGGGATTCAAGCTATCCAAGAATATTATAATAA
Source organism: Torreya grandis (assembly GCA_037957365.1). NCBI lineage: Eukaryota > Viridiplantae > Streptophyta > Pinopsida > Cupressales > Taxaceae > Torreya > Torreya grandis. Next base: position 989,213 of record JARHVA010005614.1, on the reverse strand, counting down.
TGTTTTCATGATGATTTGAGGAAATAAATAGGATTTTAATAAATAATAAAGAGAAATCAAGGAGAAAGAACTAAGTCAACCAAACAAAGGAGGAAGTCAGCCAGATAAAGAACCAAATCATCCAGATAGAATAACGACAAAAATCAGATACAAGGTTGATTCAGTCAATAGAGTAATATTTAAGAGAGGATCATAAGAGTATAGAGTCAATTATATAGATTATGTATTGTTGGATAGAGGGTAAAATAGATAGATAAGAGACACAATCATGATGATTGATTTTGTGTTATTGGCAGGAAGAAATATAGAGTCTATAAGAGACTATATTGACTAGAATGATAGTGTGATAAAATATGGTAAATTTTTTAAATAAACATGAAGAAAGAATAAAATAAAACACAAAAATAATTGGATCAATGTGAGTTATCCAATTGGGGCACACAACATAAAATCTTGAACCAATTTTGACTAATGCTAGTTTTTCCAATACAACACATAATGATCAAAGAGAAAGAAATGAAGTGAAAAGTAAATGCTAAATAAGGGGTCATCCTAAGTGTTATTATATTATTATAAATTATTTATTTAATTATTATAGGAGAGTTTGATGAAAATAGGGACTTATAAAGTAATCTATGGATGGTTTTAAGATGTTTGGGATGAAAGGGATCTATGTTTGTAATGGTACTATCTTGGTATTGGGGCCTCCCTCCTCACTTCATGATCCTATAGTGATAAGGGTGTTGGGTTATTTTCCAATATATACCATTAACAATGCATTTATATTTGGTTAGAAAACTAAATCAACTTCCCCCTTGGTGATGAAATCTGAATAGGTAGACCTTGGGAAGATAAGTGATTAAATATGTTTTGAATGTTATGTGATTTGGTAGTGTGTGCAAAAGAGTAAAATAATGTAACTAGAATGGTAATTTGAAAAACTAACTATTTATACTATGTGAGTTACTCTAAACATGAAAACAACTAAAAATGAAGTATGAATTAATTACTAGAAAATAATTGTTAATTCCTTGATGAAGAATATGATAGATTTAGTTTAGGAGACACTATATGCAGATAGTATAAAATAGAGTCAAAGGGGTCATTATTATTATTAAAAAGCAAGGTCTTATATAATAGATTCAAACAAGTTGACTATGTCTCTTAGATATAATATAGGCTATATAACTAAGTTGACCAGGTATACTAAGTTGACTATAGGGTTGCATTTTTGAAGACTACTAACTTGTACAAATTAGAACTAAAGAGAGTACTAAAATAATAGAGAGAGAAAACATAGGAACCTTGGTGGGTTTGAAGATGGTTAGGATTGAAAATTTTATGCTAAAGTTCCTTAAATGCTACTTTCAAATTTTGAAAACTAATTCAACTTGTTTGCCCAAATTTTTCAAAACCATATGTGATGAAGAATAATAAGATGACTAAGTCAACCTATTCAACCTAATTTTTTAATCAAAATGATAGTGGAGAGAATAAGATAACAAAGTTAACCTATTTTAATTTATATGATTATTTGTAATTAAATAAGATTATTTTGTTAACCTATTCTATCCAATATCTTATATCTGATGAAGACCTGCATGGATATAAAAAAACATTTTGATGTGACTATGTGTTGAACCTATGCATAGAAAGTTAGAACTATATCGACTAGTTTGATACACTAATTCAAATATATAAAAATATATTAATATGATAGAAATGAAAGTGTGAAATAAAACTTGCAAGGGTTAGATTCAAATCAGGTTCACCAAAATGTATACAATGGGAAATACAACAAATCTATAAATCTATCCTAGCTCAGAGAAGATAAATCCTACTTACACTTTTGATTAGGAATACATTAGATAATCGAGCTCATGACCAATATGGATATGATATACCTATCCAAGGGATATCTTACCATAATAATATCACTATGAAGGGTTTTAAAGCCTTCAATCTAATAAAACTACACAATAGCCCTAAGTAGGTCCTATGTTTTCATATTCACTAAACTAGTAATAAGTAAATCAAAAAGTATAATATAGTGCTAACCAAAGCTTGTGGCACAAAGTGGGGGTTATTAAACATGTAAAATATAATCCTAATTAAGATATGCATAGATGAAACCTTAATGCATGGAGAGAGTAATATATTTAAAATCCATTACTTCTATCTACTAAAGATATGAGCAAAGTCAGAGATACTTAATTTGAAGATGAACCCATCAAGACTCAATCTTTCCCTTGAATAAAAGTGCTTCACAAGAGGTTGTCATGTTTTGTAAAGATCAATAATAAATACCAAAGCATCTAAGACTTCTCCATAGGACAATATTTTTCTCCAAGTAAAAACCCTAAGCTAAGTCTCCTCAATTAGAATGGTAGAAGAGAAAACTGTAAAGAAGCTAGATTTACAATAATAGAGAAGGGGGTGAATCAGTGATCCCAAATAATCCAAATTTAGTTTAAATCACTTGCAATTTATTAATCAATTACCATAAGCATTCATGAAGCATACACATCATTCCTAAAAATGAGCAAGAGAGATAATGCAAGATCAATCACATAACACATGACATATGTGGGAAACTCTCTTAGGAGAGAAAACCCACTATAGCATATAATTGGAATACTATCCTATAATAATAAGAACTAATTTAGACCAGTTACAACTGATCAAGGAACTACCATCTATTATTTTAATGAGACTGCAATCCCATAAGCAGTTACTACACCTATCTAGCTGAGATAGCACAATAACAAGACCTTTAGAAAGTTTCCCCTTGTAAGGAGGATATAACTCCCCTTAGATTTTAATCTACCAAAAATAACTTATGAACACATCCACCTTTGAACTAATGTCTTCAACACCTAATGATGGACCTCTACTTATCACTCTTCACCTTCATTCATACTCAAATAGCAAAAACACTACTATGCTAACATAATTATGACCTACATGTCATACAAATAATCTTAAATATAATATACATATGAAATCATATACTGGAAACTCTACCCCTTCTCTCCATAATTCACACACATAAGACTCTTCCAAATCTCTCACACCAAGCATATCTCCAAGTCTAAAAACCATCATCTTTTGGTTTGATTATTTATAGAGCATACATGATAATCACCATCCTGGTTAGCCATTAGGCATGATTTAAACCTTAAGTAATCTATTAAAATAATACAAAACTCAAAAATAAAAATTCTTAGGGTGGCCATAGCACCCATGGGTCACCCTTAAGTAGCTACACCTTTTAATAAAGCCATTGTATCTCTTATAGGTCCCATGGAGACCTATTCACATATTTAACACACCAAATAACAAAAAAAGAACATATGACAACTTAAAAAAGTATAAGTCCACTCCACATGACCCCTTAGTCATAATAAAACTATCATATTCATCATTTCTCACCTCTGCATATGCTTAATCAACTCAAACATTGGCCTTGTACACATGAACATGATGAATAGACACATAGTCAACTTATTAAGAATATTAATACTCAATATAGATTGATCACACCTCCAAAATACACACAGCGAATCCTTATGTATCTTAAAACACTCTCTAATAGCTAAGACAACATGAAACATTGAAACAACATCAACACAAGCTCAAACATCCTTCCCAAGTCACTTGCAGGACATGCATAAAAACATAGTCAAATTTTAACCTCAATATATTTGACTATACACACTTTTATATATTAAAATATATATTTATAGATGTTCCTTGTATTATTATACATAATTTATTTTTACACCATGAGAAACTTCTATCTAGATCCAAATATATGGCCAAACTATAAAGCACTAGTTTTTTTTGCACATTCAAATATTCAAATGCAAACAATCACAGTTAAACATAGACCAATTTGCTCACATATCATATCCTCAATGCTTATATTAAAAATTCACCATATATATTCTCTAAAATTTAATGCATAAATTTAAAATTACTTAATGTTAAACCTTGAACATGTTAACCTCATCTCATGCACTCTAGTAACTTTGACTCAACATACACCATCGATCTCTATAAATTAGTCAGGTATTTATCATGCAGTGTGAACCATTTAATAAATATATATGAACACCTTCTCAAAATTATATCCTTATATTTTACCTTTTATTAGTGTTCAACCTCAAACACTTCTTACAATCTCACTCAATATGCACCATTAGATTAAAACTTTATGATTGCTCATGAGCCATTAGATGTTCATTTGATCCTAATCATTAACTCTATTAAAAAAATGAAAACTTTGACCTTTTTGACTTGTATCACCTCATATATCTAGATTTACAAACTGCCATGAATTTTTGGATCTCCATTTGGTCCTAAACTTTAACTTTTTACTAAAATGACTAAGTATGGGGACTATTGCTTATCTGCCTAGAAGGCCAACTTTGTACCTCCATATCTTTTGCTTCAATCAATTACATGTTCTCAAATTTGTACCATAGTATCTCCTCACATATAATAATCTAAACATTTGAACAAATTATCTTGTAACCCTCACATGTGTGAGATATAATGACATTAAAATTATCACTTAGAATTTTTTGCCACAAAGCCAACTATGTCAAAAACTTGTTCGGAAGGCCAACTTTGAAGTTGTATATCTTTTGTTGCATTATGGTGCTTGACCTAAAAGTTAGTGAAAATAAACTATGTACAAAATTTAAAAAATTCATATTATCACCTTCTCCTTAAATGTCCACATGTATGAGATATGCTACCATCAAAATGCTTACTTAGTTCTTCTTGTCATATTGATAATTTCGCTATGGGAAAACACTATCAAAATGCCTAGAAGCCCAACTTTGCATTTGCATATATTTTGACATGCTTTGGTGAATGATATGAAATCTAGTAAAAATCAACTAGGGATTGATTTTATCACAATAATATCACCAACTCCCCTTGAGTCATTTTGATGTGGTAATGGTGACATCATCAAACTACTTACTCATATTTTCTACCATTAGACCCAGAATATCTAGATGCAAACAATGATTGACCAGATGAAATACAATCATGTACACAACAATAAAAGCATAAAAAACCTCTTATATTAAACCTTTCACATCTTTAAATCACCATACACATTCCTGGACATCTCTAACCATGCCAAAATAAAAGATTAACAAAGCATACTAGTACAAGCACATTGTACACTTTGTCATTGTCACATAGACTATCATGGCACTTCATCCAATCACTTTGACACATTAATGACATAATCATGAAATAATTTACAATTATCCAACAATATATCTCTTTGTTATTGATGTCATCAACCATCATATATAAATATATGGCTCATCTTCCTTCTTTCTTTTCAAGCACTCTCATAATAGGAAATTTCTCCCCCTTTGACACAATGACAAAGTGGACACAATATAATAATAAGGATATGAAAATACTACCAAAAAGAGATGAAAATATTGTAAATATGATACAAACTCCCCCTTAGCTTGAGCCTACCTCATCATGCCTTGACAACTTCCTCTTGCTCTATGCCAATACTCTCTTCAACAAAGCACTGCAATCAATAAAGAAAGAACACAAAATATTGAAAACTAATATAACTCACCAATAAGAATATAAGAGGAACTCCCCCTAAGATTTATAAGCCATTGCACATCTTGATAATCTTTAGATCTCCACACATCATGAAGACCACCACACATGCTTACTATCCTTCTCTCTCAATCTACCACAAGGACCACCAAAATAACTTCATGCCACTCACAAAATATAAAACATGATCTCAAAAAACTTTTGAATTCTCCTTGAAACACTCATGCCTTTCTCTTTTTGAGAAACTAAGCAAAAATATCACATCTTCATTTTTAGGCCTCTCTAGACTCCTTGTAGCCTTACCTAAAATTTTTATATCCCATAACATTTATTAGAAACACATTCAAGACATAAAAAATCATATATGGAGCACTCTCATATGCCCCCTCAAGTTCACCAATTTTATTCAACAAGAGCATCGTCTGAAACATACTTACTTCAAAAACCTACTATCTAATTAGCCCTCTGTATTGAAAAAACTTGAATAAATTTATAACTAAAAACCTTCAAATATATGTGAAGATTGATTTTAAAACTCGTTTGGCCCATTCAACCTATTAAAAAACCTGAGACCTCAATTCACAAGGCAAACCACTTTTCTAACAGAGCCCAAAACCCTAGAATCTCAAAATAAACAAGGTCAACAAACCTCCTTATGGTCAATGCACACCTCTAAAACTTGTTGCACACTTGGAGATACCCATCACACACTTTTATACCTAGATTTGAGCTTTTAAGAATTTGGGAACCCATACATCCTATAACCCATTTTAGGCCTACTTGCCCTTAAGCCACAACTAAGAGAACCAAGAGCACTCAAAAATATTCAATATACTTTTAGACTAGAAAAACACCTATATCACATCAAAAAGAAGTTCATATAAATTTATGAGTACCAAAAACTTCTTGACATTACATCAAACTCATTATTCCATCTGCAAAAACCCATTCTAACCTTGCATAATAGCTCCTTCAAAAATATCTAGAACAAGCTTATGATATTGTTACTCCCCCTTAACTAAATACATTATCTGATTGACATTATCATCTTGAGCACACAAACTTACTTCTCCATAAGTAAATATGTCTCCTAAGAAGCATAGGTAGATACACTCTACTTCATAATTAATTGGACCAATGTGAAACTAGGAGTTGCCCATAACTCCTCATATTCCTTCTCTTACTTCGTCATCTGATACTTGTACTTCTTCTTCTTCTTCTTAGGCTTAAGAGAAGAAACATGATAAACCACTAAAACATTATCATTTTCTTCTATAATTGGATTGACAATACATGGATAAAATAAAGATTCATGACATACCTTTTCATTTGAAGATTATATCTTGTAGTTTAGAACCTCATCACTAGGCATAGACAATTGATGTTCTTTTCATGATACATGCTCATAAACAATAAGATGTTCACTTGGATCCATACATACCTCTTGTAGACACTAAAATTGTGTCTACTTCCTTGGTCATCCTCTCCCCATTCTCTCCCCCTTGGTCCCCTTCGTCCACTTCGACACACCTAACCTATGTCTTATTAATTAAAAATAATCACTTATTTTACATTAATAATTCTTCTTTCTCTCACCCTATGACCCATTTATGACCCAAATTTTATTCTCCCATGCCTATTTATCCCCTCTCAATTGTTTTCCCATGAACCTTGAACCTGGCAACATGTAAGAATGGGCAGAAGGCTAAAATTAGCCTCTATCCCCATTCTGCAGCCGCCGACATCAGTCACTATTCGATCGATGTCGGTGGTTCTATCAGTGTCGGTTACCCTTAAAACTACATTTTCAACCTGAATGTAGGATCCATTATCCTTTTCCCAATCCATTATTTTTTATCCATTTCCAAATCATTTTTCCAATCTGTTATCTAACCTTCTTTCAAGACATTCTCAGATCTGCCTTTCAACTTTCAATAATCAGCCAATCTTCACTCAACCAATCCACTAAAAATCTCTCTCTCTCTCTCTCTCTCTCTCTCTCTCTCTCTCTTTGGCACAGGTACTCTACTTCAGTCACCTTGCTAGAAGTCTTCTAAATTGAACATCTGCAACCAGTCCATAACACACCATCAACAATCAATCTGCAACCAAGTCTCCTACTCTCTCTTCAGCAGGCAATAGGTAAGCATTTCTTCTATGCTTTCATTTGTTTTCTAGTTATTACTTTTAAGTGATATCACCACTTAGATTTAGACTATTAGACCACAGACCAGACTTGACTTCCTCCTAAAAAGGTTGAGAGGCCTTCCCATATCTGAACATACAGTCTGTCCATTGTCCCTGCAACTCTACCTAGACCCTTGCACAGACCATTAAACAAACCTAGACACTTTTAGACCATTTTGCAGCCTTGAAACCTATCTAGACCTGACCAGAGCTCATCCAAAGACCACAGAGTTGACCAAACCTCATCTAAAGACCACTACCCTGACTGACGTCGGTCATTTCCCCTACCGATGTCAGCAGCCTAACTGACGTCGGTGACCTTCCTTGACCGATGCCGGTAGAACCACCGACGTTGTTAATTGTGAAAAGCATATTGCTACATATCAGGTACACATTTGCTTTTTATTTCCTTCATTTAGTCTTTTATCATCTCTATTTCTATCAATATTCTATTTTTAATAGTGGACTGTCATCCTTCGAGAAGTCTTTTGCGCTTCTAGGACCAAGCTTTCGCTTGGCAGTCCACTTTCTTGTCATCTAACATTTTTCGTGTTTTAGTCTTTTTCTCTTTCAGGTGTCATCCTCCACAACCAAAGAGGAGTTCCTGCTATCATCTAAATCTGGTGCACAAGTCCACAATTCAGGTACGTATAAACCCTCGTCTATTCTTTTTAGTTTCTCATTTTCCTTTCTTGAATGTGAAAAGTGAATCTTGTTTAGAAACACCTCTTTACTAGCCTTAACAATCACCTTGGTCTTCTCTTTGAGCTTGGTCTCTTCACTCTCAACATGAGTAGACAATTATACTTCTTAGCACTCTACAACTTTTGTATATTTTTATACCATATCAAATATATTACTTGGACTTACATATTCATCATGACTCAAACTTGTCACCTTTGGCTTCCATGTGTTAACTTTCATTCTTCCTTACACTCTAGGAGCTTGATTAAATTCATTTTGATTTGATGGAATTTTTTCGTAGAATCTAGTAGTGTGACCTCTCTGTTCAAAATTATAGCACACCATACTCCTTGATGGAAACATAGTTTGTCTTACCATGTTTGGACAAAAACTATCAATATGTCCTTTCACATGACAAAAAAAACAACCTCCCATTTTTGAAGAGGACTCACCTTATCTAATATTATGCAGAAAATGGTTTGTAAAGTTTCCCACATCAAGATAGTTGAATCACTTAATTTTTCTCACTCCTTTTGACTAATTACCGCCATCATAGTCCCATGAAAACTCATTTCTAAATGGTATCTTGAATTCTCTAGTTTTATGCCCAAATTGATTACATGTGAAATAACAACCATTGAGTCTTACATACCTCATGGAATTTGGTTGTTTGATTTCATTTGTCTTCATTCTACCAACACCTTTATTCTTTGTCTAATGATTTTTCTTCAAAGGCTGATAGACCTTACTCTTATCAATATTCATGTCAACTTGAGTAGCACCTTTGGGATATTTAGTAAAACCCAATCTAGATCTATCACTAGTTACTTTTTAACTCTTTAGGAGATCATACAGACTAATATAACTTTTATCAAACTTGAAAAATTATTTCACCTTGCTTGTAGATTTTTCTAACTCATCTTTCAAAGACATAATCTTAGAAACATACCTTGAGCATTCTTCTTCTTTGGATCTTAATCTTTCAGACATATATTCCAAATTAGAATTAATAAACATGATAACACCTTCATGATCCCTAGAGTCTTCAACCAATATTTCCTAAAACACATTGAATTTCTCCTCATATTCCTTGAGTTTATATTTCATCTTTGTATTGATCTTCTTCTCAATCTTTAGTTCTTCAAGAGCATTCATTAATACAGTCTCATAGTCCACCTCATCGAAACCACTCCAAGTACATTCCTTTTGATGTGAGAAAAGTCTTTTCCAAACTATGAACAAAGATTCATCTTCAGTAGGACCATCATATTCATGATCATATTCTGAGTCATTAGCTTCACTCTCATCTAATGAGCTACAATCTTCTTTGGTGTAGAGACTCTTGTTGTTCTTGAAGGGCTTCTTCTTGTTATTATAATTTTTGAATCTTGTCTTCCTATAAGTCTTCTTGTCTTCATATTGGCCTTCACCATTCTATTCATCAACATTATTCTCATTTTATAAGTGTGCTTAAAATCAAAATGTCCTATCTCTTCATAGTTGAAACATTTGAAGGGTAGTTTACCCTTATACTTCCCTGAGCTTGTGCTCAATTTCCTAGTAATAAAAGAAATCAGTTCATCCTTATCAATGTCAGATATGTCATCCTCTTTGGGTTTCTTACTTTGGAACTTATTATTTTGCTTAATTTCTATCTTGAATGTTGCTTCCTTCTTTGGTGGTATATCATCATTTACTCTCATCTCATAGGTAGTAAGGGTGTCATGTAATTAATCCATCTTCAAGTAAGTAAGATCATGAATTTCTTATATAGTAGATACCTTTGAATCAAAATTGAGAGATAGATAGCTTAATACCTTTTTAACTATAGTAGCCTCTTTAAGGTTATCTCCAATACCTATGATTATGTTCAAAATTTCATCAACTCTCTATAGAAAAGATGCCACAAAATATTCTTCCTTCATCTTGAGACTTTAAAATTGCCTTTTATGAGTCTATAACTTAACAAGTTTGAATTTTCAATTTCCTTCATAAATGATCTAAATTTTGTCCCATATCTCTTAAATAAATTTATAATGGATTACCTTGGTATATTTAGTCTCTAAAAGACCAAAAGTGATAGCATTCATTGCCTTGGAAGTGTTCTCAAACAACTTCTTGTCTACATCACTTGATGGGAGAATAGTCAGAGTAACATAACCATCCATAATATATTTACATACATCAAACCCTAAGGAAATGATGTATTTCATTATCCATGCACTCCAAAAAACATAATTGGATATATTTAACATTAGTGCTTGCTTATTATAGAAACCTCATTGATGACTACTAATATTTTACCTCGGATCACCTTTAAGATATCAATATTTTATCAAAGGACTTACTTTGATACCAATTGTTAGAGGTAAAATCACTAAGGGGGGGGGGTGAATCAATGAGCCCAAATACTCAAACTTCAATTTTAATCACTTTTGAGTTCTTAATCAATTACCAAAAGCATTCATGAAGAATACACATCATTCATAGAAATGAGCAAGAGAGATAATCCAAGATCAATCACATAACACATGACATATGTGGGAAACTCTCTTGGGGGAGAAAACCCACTGGAAACTACAATTATAATACTATCATATAATAATAAAAATTAATTTAGACTAGCTTTAATCAATCAAGGAACTACCATACCCTACTTTAGTAAGACTTCAATCCCACAAGGAACTACTACACATATCTGGCTAAACTACCACAACAACTAGACCTTTAACAAGTTTCACCTTACAAGGAGGTTATAACCCCATTATATGATGATATGACACAAAAAAACCTATGAACACATCCTAATTTGAACTGATGTCTTCAACATTTGATGATATACCTATGACTATCACTATTTACCTTCGCTCATACTCAAATAGAAAGAAGACTACTCTACCAATAAAATCAGGACCTATAGGTCAAGAAAATAGTCATCAATATGATCTTCTCATAAAATAATATACTAGTCTCTCTACCCCTCATTCATTCCACAATTCACACACACAAGCCTCTTTCAAATCTCTAATAAATCTCTCACACCAAGTCTATCTCCAAGTCTAGAAATGATCATCTTTTAGTTTCACTATTTATACAACATACATGATAATTACCATCTTAATCAGAAATTATGCATGACTTAAACCTTTAGTAATATCTTAAAATAAGACATAACTCAAAAAAAATCTTCATAGGTTAGCCATAGCACCCATGGGTCACCCTTAATAAACTACACCTTTTAATAAGGCCCTTGTAGCTCTTATAGGTCTCATGGAGACCTATTCACCCATTTATAACATCAATGAATTAAAAAAGAACATAATACCACCTTAAAAAGTATATGTCCACTCCACATGACCCCTTAGTAATTTTCAAATGATCATAGTCATCACTTCTCACATCTATGTCTGTTCAATCAACTCAAACACTAGCCTTGTACATAGGAACATCATGAATGAACACACAGTCAACTTATTAATAATTGTTTATACTCAAGATAGATTGATCACAACTACAAAAAATATATATATTATCTTTATGTATTCTACAACACTCTCAAATATCTAAGACAACATGATATATCAAAACAACATCAACACAAGCTCAAACATCTTTCCTGAGTCACATGCATGACATACATAAAAACATAATCAAATTTAGACCTCAATATATTTGATTGTACACACTTTTATATCTTTAAATATATATTTATATATGTGAATTATATTTCTATACATATTATATTTTTTACACCATAAGCAAATTCTATCTAACTAAAAACATATGGCCAATATATAGAGCACTAGTTTTTCCTTTGTAAATTCAAACATTCAAATGCAAATGATCATAGTTAAAATTTGACCACTTTACTTGCATATCATGTCCTTGATAATTATTTTAAACATAAACCCTTTATATTATCTAAAATTTAATTCATAGAGGACCAATTCCCAAATGTTAAACCTTGAACATGTTAACCTCATCTCGAGCACTCTTGTAACTTCGACTCAATGCACACCATCAATATTTATGAATCAGTTAGGTATTTATCATGTAATTTGCACCATTTGATAAATTTTTATGAATAAAAACTCATCATTATATCCTTATCCTATACTATTTATCAGAATTAAACCTCAAACAATTCTTACCATCTCTCTTAATACACATTGTTAGATCAAAATTGTATGATTACCCATGAGCCATTAGATCTTCATTTGATCCTAATATTTAACTCTGTTAACCAACAAAAAATTGACCTATTTTACTTTTTGTGCATCATATATTTATATTTATGAACTTTGGTGAATATTTAGATCTCCATTTGGTCCTAAATTTTAACTTTGTGCATAAATGATATAGTATGGGGACTATTGTTTATCTACCTAGAAGGCCAACTTTGTACCTCCATATATTTTGCTTCACTCAAGTGTATGTTCTAAAATTTGGATCATATGATCTCCTTACATAGGATAATCCAACCATGTAGAAAACTGATCCTATTACCCTTAAACATGTTATATATAGTGACATTAAAATACCCACTCAGATTTTTCTAACACAGAGCCAACTATGTCAAAAACATGTTTAAAAGGCCAACTTTGAACATGCATATCTTTTGTTTCACTATGGCACTTGACCTAAAACTCAACTAGGTTAAAAAATGATAAAAATTATATGATAACCTTATCCTAAAACATTTGTAGACACCGAAATTGTGTCGACTCCCCTGGTCATTCCCCGTCTTATTCTTCTTCGCCTATTTAACCCTTGTCGATCACTTGTTTCACCAACCTTGACCCTGGCAGCATGTAAAAATGAGCACAGAGCTAAAGCTAGACTCTATCTCCATTGTGCATCTGCCGACGATGGTCTTTTACCCGGCCGATGTCGCCGACGTCGGTCACCTATCGGCAGACGTCGGCAATCCTGCCGACGTTGGTCACCTTGCCGTTATCCGTTATTAGTTATCATTCGGTTTCCCGAAACGGTTGTCGAACCATCTCTCGAACCGTCCCTTGCCTTCATCAGCCTCCGCCAACCATCCCGAATGCTATTCGAAATGCTGATCAATCGAACCTGAGCAATCATTCAACCAACCTGCAAACTCTGACATCAACACTCTCGCGATCAACCCACTCCCGGCATCAACCAATCTGCACTCAATCCAGCACTACACAGACAACTCCAACTATGGCTTTCATTGCGTCTTCTGGCAGGTAAGTATTTATTCTATTTGTTTTATTTCTTCTTGGTTATTCTTTATCAGTTCTGTCATCCTGATTCTTCAAACCACAGACCCAGCATCCCTCATTTACATCCCTGCCTCTGTCCAGACTAAAAGCCCCAGACTCTGTTCAGACCCGACCTGACCTTGCCCAGAACCTGTCCCGACTCTCTCAGACCCTGTCCCGACCCTGTTCAGACTCTATCCAGAACCCTACCCTGACCTTATCAGACCCTATCCCGACTCTCCCAAAGCCTTCTGCAACTTGTCCAGAACCTGCCCCTACCGACGCCAGTCGCTACCCCGACCGACGACGGCACCTCAACCGACGTCGGCACCTTCCCTAACCGACACCGGCACCACAGAGACCGACGCCGGCGACTGTGTAGAATAGTGCTGCATACCAGGTATGCACTTTTATTTTCTGTCATTTATTTCTGTCATTATTATCTACTTTCATCCAATATTCTACTTTTTTATCAATGGGTTGATATCCTTCTAGGAAGTCTTCGTACTTCCAGGATCGGGCATTCGCCTGACAGCCCACCATATCTTTGACTAACGTTTTTCTGTGTTTTAGCCTTTTCTTCGCAGGTGTCATTCCTCCATAGCAAAAGAGGAGAATCTTTCAACGTCTGATTTCGGTGCACATGACTTTATCAGGTACTTCTAGCCTTGACCATCTTTTAGTTTCTTATTTCTTCTTTTGAATGTAGAAAGCAATTTTGTGTAGAAACATTCTGGCACGCCCGGTGGGACCCTAGGTCCTCCTTGGGTTCTTTCTATTTTTCATTCATTTAGGTGTATTAGGTTTCTTCCTTTTTGCCTCCTTTTGTCTCTTCTTAAACGACATCATAAGCAGAACTAAAATGAACATTTCTTTCTTTTTTGCACTTCTAGACTAGCTAAAACTCATATCCTTCGACTCTTTCTCCATTCGTCTTCATACAAACAAACATTTCGACTTGGGCATTAAAACACTTTGCATTCATTTCTGATTGCCTGCATCTTTTAGACCACACATAGTAATTAAACTGCATATTGAATTAATCTAGATCACTTGATGTTACACGACCAAACCACCTGCACAAAACAAACATTTTAACTTACCTGAGACAAGGCCCGACTGGGATTTCATCCCCCAGCGGATACCTTACCCGTCCCGGTGACCCTACTTGGATTTCATCACCAAGGGGGAAGCCCACTCCGTTCTCTGGCGGAGTCTAAACTCTAGGCGAGGTATATCTTGGCTAAGCGAAACCAGCTAACCACTGGAATCGTGAAGTGAGGGGAGCTTGCTCCTTAGCACCAGGCCACGTACCAGACCCTAACACAGACTTCTTGAGCACCATAACAAAACCCAAAACCATCCATAGACTGCTTCTTCTAGGACCTGACTCACAAAACCAACCTTCCACTACACACATTCTAAGGCATAAGCCACTATAATCCTAAAAATTTACTTCTAGGGTTTTAGGATCTGCTTGTGTCTTCATCTTTTTAGTTCTTATCTGCTTGTTTGAGCTTGTGAGGATGTTCTTTCTTGCCTTGAATGGTTCTGACATGTAGTCAAACCAAGGCTCTTCTTGACCACGCTAGCCATCAATCGCTTTCGCCTACCCCGTCTATAAACAATCATATAATGGAGTTCTACTCGAAGACCGAAAGAATTCCTACTAGACTATCTCCAACCCAGATGCCTATCATCCCAGAAGGGGACCAAGACTTTACAAGATTCTTGGACCTCAATACCGCAGCCCTCCAAAACTATCTCGCGAGAAAACTAATGCGGGACCTTTCGGACAATGTGGCGATGACATCAACACCGTTCGCCACCCAACCTTTTACGACTCAACCTTTCACCTCAACCATTAACCCGACCATGGCCTATACGCAAAGTTTGGCCTCCTCGTCTATTTTTAGACCAACCTCCATCGGGGTTTCGTTACCCCCTCAACCACCTGCAATTCAACCAAGTTCTACATCATACCAGAACTTGATTGTCTCGACTCCACACACTCTTGTGCCTATATATGCAGGAGTGCCTACCTCGCCCTTTGTCAATGCCGTCACACAACCTCCTTTGGTGGTATCTAGTCAGCTTATACCTTCGACCTTCATAACACAACCACCTTTAGCCTCTACTTTTGCCTCTGCGACTAGTCATCCGTACGTTGTACAACCGACTATGTCGCATGCCTCCTCTAACCTCTTCTAAGCGCCTTACAACTTAGGGGGCGCTCAACCCACCAATCCGTCAGCAGATCTTATCAAGATGCTGATGGATAAAATGTCCCGTCTCGAAGCTTCTATCTCCGGTTCAAGTAATGTCTCTTCATATGACCAGATTTACAACGAGCCCATCCACCCTTCTGTCCCTATCTGACCATACCCCAATCATTGGGAGCTTCCTAAATTCACTCGCTTTCAGAGTAAGGAAGACCCACAACAACATCTATGGGCATTTAGACATGCCTGTTATCTTATTGCCCACGATGATACGTTACTTCTACGCACGTTTCTTATGTCGCTTTCTGGCCATGCCCTTGACTGGTATAGTTCTCTTGCCAGACATTGTATCTTTTCATTCATTCAACTCGCCCAACTATTCGTTGACCATTTCTCAATCAATATCACTAAACAAGTCTCAATCACAGGCCTTTACTCCATTAGGCAAATTGACGACGAATCAATCGTCGACTTTGTCGCTCGTTGGAGAGGCCTGATCAACCAGCTCTCCTTCTCCTTGCCTCAACCCGAGCTCATTGAGCTCTTTTCCTGAGCATGTGTCAGTCACATCTCATCCACCTTGCGGGTTCAGACATTCCACACTTTCGACGAGGTCTTCACCATGGCCCGAAAGCTTGAACTCCGTGCCATTGAAGAAGATAAGGTCAAATTGTGTAACACTAACACAAGAACCAATGACCATTCTTCTTCTAGACCTTCTTCTGCCCACTCTCAATCCAAGGGGTCGGCAAACACTGTCATCTTTAGACCATCATCTTCAACAATAACCAACCACTCATCATCTTCAACATTAGACTACATCAATAAACATTTTCAACATCAATCCATACAGCGTCAATTCACTCCAATTAGGGAATCATATGCCTCTGTCTTGGATAAACTCGTCAAGCAAGGGGTCCTCAATCTCCCTCCAATCCGACCACATCAATTCGACCCCTCAACACCTATCCCTGCATGGTACAGAGAAAACCACTTTTGCGACTATCACCGTGTCAAAGGCCATGACACGGATCACTGTCAAACTTTCAAAAACATCATCCAGGACATGCTCGACAAGGGGGATCTTATTTTAGATAACCCGAACGCACCACCCAACCAAAACCTTGACATCTTCAAGCAACCCTTTTCTAATCACCCACCTACTCAAGACAATGTCCAAACCATAATCAATGACCCTCAAGACCATGATATACACACGGTCGACACTATCTTTTCTCTTATCCCTGACCAACCTCTTTCACAGGTGGAAGACCTTTCTTCCCCTATACCTCCTCCACATGGTGAAGAACTTTCTTCTCCTATTTGTCCTTCAGCGACTTCTCCCATATTGGAAGACGCTTTGACCACATCAACACCAGCTGCCTCACCTTCATCCTTATTATCATCCATAGACGATCATACCTTTTTGACTCCCCAACCACACACAGAAGCCATGACTACTTCAGAGCTCTTTCCACTTAAAGATCCCACACCTTCAATCTCTTCTCCATCGAGAGAAAAACCATCCACATTTAAGTCCAAACCCGCGTAGGCGTCCATCATGCCCAAAGAGACTAAACCTCTTGGTGTTTGCCCCACATCTAATCTTGCCTCGCACAAAGGTGGCCCTCAACCCAAACACACGAAAGCTACTAGACCACACCGGAGGCCTCCTCCCTTATCTTCGTCATTACCTTCAATCTTGGCCCCACATTCGTCTACTTTACTCGGAGTGCTTCCCACTCTCATACTTCACAGAGGTAAGTCACCTCCATTATTTTATCAACCTGTCAGACTTATACCTCCTTCAAACCATCGACCAACGCCTCTTACACCTCCCAAACCAATGTCACCAACCCTCTCTGCAATAAAACATCCCGACCCGTTAGCAGGTTTATATGCCTTGCTCTTACGGCAATTATTGCAGTCCTCTCGTCTCAATCTCCCGCCTCTTAGACCATATCACTCTCTCGGACCAAAACCACCATGGTTAGATGACACTTGCATTTGTGCGTATCATCACACACCTGGGCACGACACTGAGCATTGTCATGCCCTCAAGGTCGTCATTCACCAATGTCTGGGGAATGACACCTCCCTTCTCGACCACATCATCAACAAACCTTCAACACCACCCCACTCATCAACTCTCGGATCAAAACCATCTTGGTTCGACAACTCTACATTCTATCATTATCATCACACTCCGGGACATGACACCGAGCGTTGTTGCGCTCTTAAAGCTGTCATTCATCACCACCGGAAAAAGGATTCCTTTCTTATCAAGGATCCTCTTGACCACCCCTTTGACAAATTATCAACACCAACCCATACCTCTCCAACCTCGTCATCTAAATCAGGATCTCCACAACAGACTAAGGTCCCTTCGCTGCCTTTAACCCCTTTATTCAACATCAACACTGTCCATCTGACCACTAAACCTCAATCGACCTTAACTAATCCGTCAAACATTCTCCCTAGCCGCTGGGGGAATTCAACCTTCATCCAAACTTCGACCAATTTTTCAACACAGTCTTGACCACATATCAATCACTCTTTCAACTTAACCTCAACCAGACTAGCAACCAAACATTTAACCTGACCTCAACCAAACATTCGACCCAACCAAAGACCAAATACCAACCAATCAACCCTCGACCAACCATTGACCAATTATCAAATGACCAAATCTCAACCAAACATTCGACCCAACCCTTTTATCAAAACATTCAACCTGTCTCGATCAATCAACAACCATATCAACCAACTTCACATCCACTCATCAATCAACACCTGACCAATCTGGAAAGAGGCAAATGAGGCAAGTTTGCTCCTAATTGGCTCGGACCTTATCACGCACAAGTATACACCAGGGACTTATCAGACCCTGAGCCCTTTTATGCATTGCATCTACGACCGTTCTACTGCTAGTCGAGTATTCGTCCACTTGACACTTAACTTGAGCTCGTCCCTTGAGCAATCCCCGTCCTCTTTAATCCTACTTCCTTTCAACCCTATTCCTCTTAACAATTCCTATAACCCTTTTATGATGTATGGATGCTTTGTCCTAATAAAAGGGAGTCCTTGAACTTCTATAGTCTTGTCCATGACTCAACTTCTATCAAAACAAATCAAGATGTCAAAACATATCCATGGTCACTATATCAATATCAAGTCAAAAAAAAGCAGACTGCTCCCTCGAAGGACAGCTGTACTATCATTGCTGTATTACTAGACTGATCCCTTGAAGGACAGCTAGGCCAACTTATCAAACATTATTAAACAAAAATCTAGACCACTCCCTCGAAGGATGGCTATGACTAATCTGGAATAAACAACATTATTTTAGAAGCTTCCCGCATTGATCAGCTTCACAACCTGACCACCAAGCAAATGACATCTCTATGCAGGCTTCCCGCATTGATCAGTCTGCGCCCAAAAAAAAAAAATGAGTCATAGACTTGACTTATAGTTGTCTCAGGGTCTCCTATAAAAAGGGGTAAAGTTATCTCTGCTCTTAAAATGGGTTACCCTCTTTCCTCCTCCTATTACCTGCTCAAGGGACTTCGAGCTCACTTTAGTGTCTAAGTGATTCGATTACCGCTCTAACATAACTATGGTCAACGACGTCACGCATGAATGGGGCTCTTGGTTCTCATAACCCCTATCTATGCTATCTTTTTGGTCCTTGTCAATGAAAGAGCAATATGCTTTTCACTTCTTCTGCACTTTGGTCACATTCACCTTCATCACTTGTCAATCGACTCAGCTCAACTCTCTTTTCAGACCATCAACATGACCTAGCCTGTTCACCCTAGTTTCTATGGACACCAATACACATGGAAACTATCGACCCGCCGCAATTTATGTTAAGCATAAACCAATACTTGCTGAAGCATAAATAGACCTCAATTCATTTTTAGCATACATCCATCACGAATATGGAATATTGCTAGGGATGAAAAACCCATCAACCAATGTTGCAGAATACACCATTTGGAAAAGGCTGCAACATCTTTTTTTTTCTCATCATTTCATCATAACCATGACCAATCTATCAACTATTTTAACCACCTATCTACCACTTGGACCCTTTGTCTGAACTACATTGGTCTGAGGCCCTTCCACAGGGGCTATGTAGGCAGCACTCAGATGACACGACTGTCTTCTGGGGTTAGCTCGACCATTCTTGTTTGTTTGTCTCTCTGATGGACAAACCTTCTTGCCTTATTTTAACCATAACCTTGCCCTTCACCACGACCCATTTCCATCCCTTTGACCCTTCCTCCCTTCTAGGGAGAACTACATCGGCCTGAGGCCCTATCACCAGGGCTATGTAGGCAGCACTCAGTTGACGTGGGGTCTTCTGGGGTTAGCTCGGCTGCATCCTTTCATCCTTTCATCCATTCATCCATCCATCAACCACCAACCATTGGAGATCATGCCTATCTCCTCCGACCTCGACCACTTCCAAGACATTGTTGCCTTGGTTGTTTTTGCATGTATGCTACCTCATGACTAGTTAGCAGAATTGTCCACAGACCTTTTAGACCTTCGCAAGTATAGGATCGCAAGCCGGTTGATCCACACTACTTGTGGCTTTTTTGTGTTTTCTGGGAGCACTTCCTGAGCTCGGGATACCTGGAACGCGATGACCCATTTGGAGCTTCAGCTTAGATTGAGTGACCCGATCAGTAGACGACTAAATGCTGGGGCCCGGTTACTTCAATTTTGGCACTCCTCGACCCTTGACCTGCGACACTTTGGCCTGACCTTCTCGTGAAGTGGTATGCGCGTAATCACGACTTTTGCCGCGTTCACCCTCACCCCTTTTTCATCCGCTCTTTGTCAAATCAGCACCCGATTCCCAGTTCCCTTCCCTCGACTCCTGCTTTGAGGGGGAATACCTTATCCTTACTCGGGGCATTTCGCTTCCTTTTTTTTTGTCTTGTAGTTCATTCGAACAACCAACAAGATGAAATCAACCTCATCCATCACCTGGGGCAATCCCTCCTATTTTTGTCTTGCAGTTCATCCAGAACAACCAACAAGACAAAAAGGGGCAAATGTAGACACTGAAATCGTGTCGACTCCCCTGGTCATTCCCCGTCTTATTCTTCTTCGCCTATTTAACCCTTGTCGATCACTTGTTTCACCAACCTTGACCCTGGCAGCATGTAAAAATGAGCACAGAGCTAAAGCTAGACTCTATCTCCATTGTGCATCTGCCGACGACGGTCTTTTACCCGGCCGATGTCACCGATGTCGGTCACCTTGCCGTTATCCGTTATCAGTTATCATTCGGTTTCCCGAAACGGTTGTCGAACCATCTCTCGAACCGTCCCTTGCCTTCATCAGCCTCCGCCAACCATCCCAAACGCTATTTGAAATGCTGATCAATCGAACCCGAGCAATCATTCAACCAACCTGCAAACTCTGACATCAACACTCTCACGATCAACCCACTCCTGGCATCAACCAATCTGCACTCAATCCAGCACTGCACAGACAACTCCAACTATGTCTTTCATTGCGTCTTCTGGCAGGTAAGTATTTATTCTATTTGTTTTATTTCTTCTTGGTTATTCTTTATCAGTTCTGTCATCCCGATTCTTCAAACCACAGACCCAACATCCCTCATTTACATCCCTGCCTCTGTCCAGACTAAAACCCCCAGACTCTATTCAGACCTGACCTGACCTTGCCCAGAACCTGTCTTGACTCTCTCAGACCCTATCCCGACCCTGTTCAGACTCTATCCAGAACCCTACCCTGACCTTATCAGACCCTATCCTGACTCTCCCAAAGCCTTCTGCAACTTGTCCAGAACCTGCCCCTACTGACGCCGGTCGCTACCCCGACCGACGACGGCACCTCAACCGACGTCGGCACCTTCCCTAACCAACACCGGCACCACAGAGACCGACGCCGGCGACTGTGCAGAACAGTGCTGCATACCAGGTACGCACTTTTATTTTTTGTCATTTATTTCTGTCATTATTATCTACTTTCATCCAATATTCTACTTTTTTATCAGTGGGTTGATATCCTTCTAGGAAGTCTTCGTACTTCCGAGATCAGGCGTTCCCCTGACAGCCCACCATATCTTTGACTAACGTTTTTCCGTGTTTTAGCCTTTTCTTCACAGGTGTCATTCCTCCACAACAAAAGAGGAGAATCTTTCAACGTCTGATTTCGGTGCGCATGACTTTATCATGTACTTCTAGCCTTGACCATCTTTTAGTTTCTTATTTCTTCTTTTAAATGTAGAAAGCAATTTTGCGTAGAAACAACATCCACATGTGAGATATATTATACAATAAAAATTCTTACTCAGCTCTTCTTGTCATATTGCTAATTTAGCAAAGTATGCAAAACACTATCAAAATGATTGGAAGCCCAACTTTGTACTTGAATTTATTTTAATGCACTTTAGTGCATGATAAAATTTAGATAAAATATATTATAGAATAATGTTATCCTAACCATATGACCAACTCCCCTTGACTAATTCCCATGTGGTAATGGTGATGTCATCAATTTGCCTGCTCAAATTTTCTACCATTAGACCCAAAATGTATAGATGTAAATAATGATCGACTAGATTAAATCAACTTATTCACACAAGCATTAAAATCATATAAAACCTTTTATAGGACCTATTTTACATTATAAAATCACCATACATATTCTTGAACATCTCTAACCATGCCAAAATAGAAGATCAACTAAGCTTACTTCAAACATACTAGGACAAACACATTGCACACTTTGTCATTATCACATAGACTATCAAGTCACTTCATACACTCTCTTGGACACCTTCATGACATAATTGATAATGATCAAACATAATTAAATCTTGTTTTCTCTCGAAGAATGGTTAAATGGATGTGTTTATATAGGTAGAGCTAACCCTAGTCCCTTCTTAAAGTTTAGGCTGACAAGGTTGACCCAGTCAACATAGTATTGCACTTGAAAAAAATAAATTAGGTCATGAACTAGGTCAAGTTGGGGCCAAACTATACCCTAATACTTTTTTATAAATAAGAGTATAAGGTCAATGGGTCCAACTATGTAATGTAAACTATCAAAAAGGGTTTTAGGTTAGGGAAAGGATAATGAATGTGGTTAATGACTAGAGAAAGGTATAAAAGAGGAGGCAAATCTTAGGGGAATGATTTTAGGAGATAGTTGGATTAATAAAAAATGGTATTAAGGGACACAAATTTTATGAATCACCAATGTTATACCCACACCTTTCTTGGTGCACCCATTAAGGCATACACTTAGAGAGATTGAGACTCAATAGGTTCCTATAAGATAGAAATCATCAATAATTAATTAAGTTTGGAAATGCTATGTGTATAAAAATTCCTTCTCATAATAAGCACAAGATGTATAGGAAAGTAGGTGAGATACTAATATCAACCCATGAGGGTTATATGAATAAGGAAAGTAAAATGGACCTACCTTCCCACAAAATGTTCCTTATTCCTCAAGACCTCTCAAAAATTTGTTGATCTACCATGAAGATTGGGTACTTTCATGAGAAATTAGGTATAAATTATAGAATTTTTTGTTCTCCTCTCCCAATCTATTGGCCTACCACACCCCAATGGACCTCACTCTATCATGAGGCCAATTTTAGAGTTTGATATTTGATTAGAAAATAGGAGATGTACCATGAATCATATTTTTTAGTATGATTAGACTTTTAAATTGTATGTTACCATTTGAATCATTGCATTTTATTTAAGTGATTTGGCTTTTAACCATTTTATGGCTTTTGTGACTCATCCTTCATATAGATTTGGAATAACTAGAATGACTGATATAAGTGATACACACAAATGACCTTTATAATTTGGTTTAAAGGAGGCTAAGTAACCAGAGATATGATGGACTAAACACTTGGGCTTACCTACGAAAGATTATGTAATCTCAAGTTTTAATTGTATGTATGTTTAGTATGTGAAAAGAAAATAAAGGAAGAAAGGAGATCTAAATTAGATTGATATATGATATTATTACAATGAGAATTCATGTTTTCTAACTAATCATATGGAAAATATAGAATACTAATGCAATCAAGGTTGTATAACCAAGTCATAATAATAATTATTTTATTTTTGAGTGAGATAAGATATCAAACAATCATTTTAAAATAAAATAAATCCTTGAAAGAAGTGAACTCATAATACTAAATGTGCATTCATGAAAAGAATGATATTAATCCTTAAGAAAATTTGAACTAAATGAAACCATATAAAACATGTAAATCATAATATAATGATCCATATAAAAAAGATAGGTGAAATCAAAGTTTGAAATGTAGTCAAGTGTATAAGAGATATAAAAATGGATCACAAATCTACTCCAAATCATAACATAGAAAAATGTGAAAGAAAACTATGCTATGTTCCCAAATACTAATATATTTGACCAAAAATATTATCCATAACATCCAAAACATTTATATGAAACTAAATTTTGATACTAGCCAGAATCTTTGTTGCATTCCAATTTATCATCAAATAAACATGCTAGATTATCCATGGATATCTAAATTTTACAAGTTTAGATTTGGTTATATTTTTGACTAAACCTATGATTTATGCTATTATAGGATAGTATAATGTTTCTTAGTTAGATAATGATACATTATTTCTTATTATGGGTTGTATTAATGTATGCATTTAAATTTTTAAGTGTATTAATAAATTATTTTAGTTATATATTATTGTTTATGATTATCATGCAAAAATATTTAATTATCTATGTCTTATGAGGTGGATGTATAAGAATTATTACTTGAGTGTACTGAAAGGAGAGCACCATTGAAGAGGATGATGTAGATGGAGACATCATTAATCGATAGATAGCTAGTGAAACCCTGTACACACCATAATAATTAGTCATGGTAGAAAATACATTTAAAACGATTGCTTGTAGTGTTTTTTAAATGGATGTTTTCTATGATTGCTATTGACCAATTTTTTCCCAATAGGTGCTTGGTTGGAGTTTCAAGTTCTTCAGCTTTGGTTCAATCAGCTAAATTCAATGCAGTTTTCAATCGACATAGTTTAAATGGTTTAGCAACCTTTAGTTCAACAAAATTTCATCGCTCAGTTCAAACATCTCAATTCAACAGCATTGAACCATTGAACCAATTTTAGTTCAATGTCTTGGTTCAATGAGCCCAATTCAAAGGGAGTGGTTTAATGTTCGGTTCAATCGGATGGTTCAATCATTTGGTTCAACTAGGTGGTCCAGTGACTTCAAGTTCATCGGCTTTGATTCACTTGGCATTGGCGCACAATGATTGAACCACTTAAACCATCGAACCATCTTGGTTCAATGGCTTGGTTCAAGGGTATGCCTAGATGGCTGAAAGGTAGCTCAAAGCTCAAATGCCCTTGTGGAGGGTAGACACTTCAAAGAATCAGGCAACTGAAGGGTAAGTTCAAATTTTGTTTAAGTCCTGAATTCCTTCAGACTTTTTGTTCGAAGGAATTCCTTTGGACAAAAATTCCAAAGGAATTTGGGTAAGTCACGCTGAGAAACTCAGTGAAAATGTCCACAGACTTTTGTTCATGGGGAAATGTCTGCAGACAGAAGTTCACAGGAAAATGTCTGCAGACCAAAAGCCCACAAAAACCTTTGAAATAATCTAGAGGAGCATAGTGACCCACTAAAGGACCCCAAAGGGTAGGTGCCCTTGCGGGGGACTCTCAGCCAAATAAAGGGACTTCAAGAAAAAAAGGCCCGTGAAGGACTGATGACATTTTGTCAGGGACAGTGACATCTAGAAAGCCGTCAACCTTAAGAAAGTGAGTTAGCCATTGGTTTTCAAAGCAATGACGACCGTGTGAATGTCAAAGTTAACACAGTGAAATAGCCATTTGATTTCAAACTAAAAGGATGCCAGCCATGAAAGGAAGCCCAAAAATGTATTGACCTGCTAGAATTTCACCCCAAGGGATGAAGGAGCTAGAAAAGGCAAGATAGGGAAACGAAAAAGTGCCAAGCATGGAGCAGGTAGATAGTCCAAGTGGTGAAGGGAAGCACTGATTTGAGAAGTGATTCTAGCAGGTGAAATAGTGGCTAAAAATTGACCATTTAGCCAATTGTGTGATCCTTTTTCTTCATTTCATACTTATGAGTAGACAAACTGTGTAGTTGCCTTTAAGAATTAGCCTCAGTTAATGAGGAAATAACACAGCCATGCCAAAAAATGCCTGAAGTCAAAGCCAAGGTTGACACATCATTTATTTTTTAGGCAGCCTGTTCTTCCCAATGAGGGGATGCAAATGGGCCACTTGTGAAAGGGGCACCAAAAGGCCTCCTTTCTTCTCCTATATATTGAGGACTTGTCATTTTGAGAAGATCATCTTCCACATTTGTAAGGCGTAGCCTTGGTAAAATTTCCCCTCAATCAATAAATGCATTTTTTACCTCTATCTTGGATAGATATTTCTATGTATGTCTTGAGTGTTAGTTTGTGTTTAGTCATTGTCTCTTAATGCTTTCATAGGTCCAACACCAACATATCCATTGTCTACAAGGCACCATTTCCATAGCTAAAAAGGAGAGCTCTATTTGGAAGTGCAAAATAAAAGAAATTACTTATAGTGTGCATTTCACAGCACCTTGGTGAATCTCTATTTTCTATATTTTTCATCAAAGCCTCCTTGCCAGGTTTCTTGTAGCCTGGTCCTTCTGCCAAGTGTGAAGTGTATGTATGTATTTGTCTGGTTTTAGTGTGAGGGTGAGAAGGTCAAACTTATTTTGGTGCATCACCTCTCTAGATTAGTTTGTTTTCCTGCAATCTTCTTCCCTTTTCATCCCCCCCCATTATATATATATATATATATATATATATATGTATGTATGTATGTATGTATGTATGCATGTATGTATGTTAGCACTTGATATAATGAATATGATGCATCAAAGGGAGCTAAACTTTACCTAGATACTCTCCCCTCTAGCTTCACCAATCCCATAGGTGAGAGGGGAGTTTCCATAGTTGCGTGAAGAAGGCAGGAGCTCAGCCTCCTGCTAAGGGTGCAATCCTCAGCGTCAACAATTTTTGCATGCCCAATGGGACATAGTTTTACAACTCAATAAGGTTTTAGGATTGATGTTGGTCCTGTTACAACAAATCAAATATTTCTAGCATCTGGTGATTCCACTGGTAAGAGCTTCAATTTTCCAATCAAGACCAGTTTCTTAACTTTTTATGCCTAAGGTCACCACATGGTTTACTTCTAAAGGGGTTCCCTTCAATTTCATTGAGTTGCCTTTGAACTCAATAAAAAGTCTAAGGTTTGGAAAAGACCCATCCTTATTCAATAAGCCACCCTCCCAGACCTATTTTAAGGGATACGTACACATCAAAGCCACAATTATAGCCCATCCTAGCTATGGCATTGCCCTTTGTGGATTTTCATGGTTAGAGCCCCTTGAATATCCCATGTTATGATCCAATCCTAGGAACAACCCTAAAAAATTTGCCTTCTTTCAATGGATAGGGGCCCATTATAGTCATCAAGTACATTAGGAATATTACTAACCTCTAAAATATTCACAATGTCACGAAAGAAAATATCGCCATCAGATTGCTAGCATTATCTCTCAAAGGCAAGGCTCTTGACTGGTACAAGACCTTGCCTATAAATTCAATCCATTCTTGGAATGAATTTGGTACTCAATTGATAGAATATTTTTGGGAAAAGAGTGAAGACCTCTTGCTTGCTGAGTAGCTGACGACAATCAAAAGAGCCCCACACGAGTATATGCAAGATTTCAACATGTAGTTTTAGAAGACTTGGGATAGAATCCCCATTTTGGTAAGATAGACTCCCAAATATGCTTTCCTATATTATTTAAAATCATTAAATAGTGATATTGCTATGATTATACAATCCATGGGAGGGCATATACTACCTGATGCTTATGACGTAGCCATAACATCTAAAAATTGTTTAGTACAGGCTAGGAAAATAGCCCCTAAACCTCATATGCCACTTTTCCCAAAAATGCTACCTCTAATTTAGGCCATTGCTCCCACATTAACTCCTCTACCTAGCATAGAGGAATCATCTACTATTCCATCCAATGAGCTTCATGAAGTTAAGAGTCTGTTGTAGAGGATGTCAAATGAACTTGTAGCTCTTAAAAGGTAGCAAGCCCAAAGCAACAGATCAAATCAGGGATACCAGCATTATGGTCAAGCCCCTAGACCCCGTTTCCAAAACTATAATCAAGGATAGGGTTAGCTTACTTAGACCAGGCCATTTCAATGTTACAATCTAGGCCCTGCTTCATCATCTAAAGTCATGGTGCCCATTCAAAAAAACTTGGTACAAGAAGAGCCAAGTTGTTTGACCATGGGATATGGTCAAGAATAGGCTATATATACAAATGAGATGATGGGTTATTTCTAAAATGTAGACAATCAGGTAGCCACTCAACCCTAGGTCTTCAAGCCTCCAATGCAACCCAACACAAGCAACAGTCAGAGTCAGCCTGAATCTACTCTTATGAACCACCTGGAAGGTGAGTTGTATGCAATCAATTATGTCGGTGCTGTAGACCATCAGGCTGACTATGTTGTAACCAACACAAGATTCAAGAGAAGAGCATTGGGAGAAGCCCAAGCTACCACCCAATTGATAGCTACACCCTCTCCATTACACTCAAATCAAAAGGCCCCAAACTTTAGACCACCATTTGTACCTTTAGCCCCTCAGCCTATACCTCAGGTTGGTATTAGCCCCAAAGAAAGCTTGAAGGGAGGTAGTCCCCATGTCAATATAGTGGACCAATGAAGAAGCTACATATGAAAATCTCCTTATGGGATTCATTGTCTCTACCAGGATAAAAAAATATGCTACAAAGGGAATTGCATGAGATGGATTGACAAGCTATCCCAGTTAGCACTGATAATGTCTTGATGATGAATGGACAGCCTTCTACTTTAGGTTAGGTAAAAAAGTAAGAGAAAATTACCCCTTTTTATGTGTCCTTGGTTATACGGGATTTATTGGTGCACAACTACATCATTGAAAGTGGGGCTAGTACCTCAGTGATGCCCAAGTGCATAGTTGACAAGATGGGACTGAAATATGAAGAGATGAATAAGGGAGTCTTGTAGCTAGATGGGATGCCTACAAAAATAGTTAGGATTTTGAAGTGTTTAAGCTTGACATTGCATGCTTTCCCAACTTTCTCAATTCCCCATAATATAGTGGAAGTAGATGTTCCTCCTTATTTCACAATTTGCTTGTCCAGGGACTTCACATCAAAGATAAGTGGCTATCTAGCAATGGATTGGTCCTATCTAGTTTTTAAAACCAAGTATGGGACCAAGGTAAAGATTGAATCTAAGCCACTCTACAAGGACCATCTAGAACCATATTCACCCAAGGTAGTGGACATTAATTACACCATTATCAACCTAGAAGAGTCCTAGATAGACCAATCTTCATCCTCTACTCTTGAAGGAGTTACAGACCTACTCTCAGATGAGTGGGGAAATGATAACTTCGAGCATGATCCTTACAAGTTCATAGAGGAAATAGGCCTTGGAGTTTATTGCATGCACGAAGAAGGTGCCTTCATACCAAATATAATGAAGGCAAGCTAAGAGGACCTATGCCTATGGTAGCTATATTTTGATGGTTTCAGAAGTAGGCTGGGAGCTAGTGGTGGAGTGGTGTTAGTCTCCCCTTTAAAGGAGACATACTTTTCAGCTTTCCATTGCTGATTTTCTTTCACAAGTAATGTTGTAGAATATGAGTCCCTTATCCATGGTCTAGAATGGGCAAGAAAAAGAGGGATTAAGGAGTTGCAAGTTTTGGGAGACAATGAGCTAATTGTAAATCAAGTGAAAGGCAAAAATCTGACCAAGATTTCCTTGTTAAAGTCCTATAAGCATAGGGTTTGGGACTTGGTGGAAGATTTCATCGCTTTCAATATTGCCTCCTTTCCCAGAGAGTAGAACAAATAAGTAGATAGGCTACTAGCAATTGGTGCTTAGTTTGATGTTTCTAGGGAAATAAGTTAAGACTATGGTTTGTGCTATTTGAAGGTGGTAGTTCGGCCCTTTGCCCCTGAAAACATTACAAATTGGCAAGTTTTCAAAAGTGACTAGTAAATAGCTTTCTTCTTTTAGGAGGAAGCTGAGTTCGCAACACAGAACTAGGCAAAGCTGCAATAGCAATATGGAAACTAGATTGTTCAATTGAAGAATAATAAGCTCCCTAAAGGTTTGGTCACTCTTGAGAGCATCTTCAATGGAGATGACCAATTGAGAAATGATAAGTCATGCATCACAACTAAGGAGGAGAATTATGAAAGGGTTGAGATCTTCAAGGATAAGCTGCTTGTGCTTGGAAAAGTCTACATGATTCAAGAAAGGCAAGCTTCCATTTTGTTGTGTCAAGAGTTTGCTGATGTTTTTGCATGGGATTATAGTGATTTGAAGGGCTTCAACCCAAGACTTGCCCATCACACCATCAAATTAGAAGAAGGTGCCAGACCAGTCACACAGAAGCAAAGACTTGTCAACTTGATGATTGAGCCTCTCATGTAGAGATAATTGGCCAAATTGATTAAGTCTAAGATTGTATTTCCAATCAAACCTTCCTCTTGGCTGGCCAATCTTGTTCATATTCAAAAGAAGAATGGGGAGATCAGGCTATGTTTCAGTTTTAGGGACCTTAATAAAGTATCTTTAAAAGACCATTATCCCCTCTTGAGCATGGAGCAAATCCTTTAGAAGGTAACAGGTAGTGAGCATTTCTCTCTCTTAGATGGATATTTAGGGTGTAATCAGATTCTTGTGCAAGGTTGTGACCAACACAAGGTTGTAACCAACACAAAACAACCTTCACTACTAAATGGGGAATGCTCGCCTATAAGAAGATGCCATTCAGGCTGGCTAATGTTGGTGCTACCTTATAGTGAGCCATGGACATGGCTTTTGGAGGCTTGATAAACAACAATATGCTAGTATACCTCGATGATGTGATGGTGTTCTCTAGGGAAGCAAGTCAACACATGAAACACCTTAGGTAGATTTTTGAAAGGTGTAGGGAGTTCGACATCTCTCTTAACCTGGAGAAATGTGTGGTTGTTGTTCACAAAGGGAAACTCCTTGGCCACATCGTGTCTAGGGAAGGCTTATCCATTGACCTTGAGAGAGTTCATTCTATCCTAGAGATGTCCCTACCTAAGCACACGAAAGGCCTGTAGAGTTTCTTTAGCAAGATAAATTTTATTCAGAGATTCATTCCAAATTTTGTAGAGATAGTCAAGCCACTGACCTCTATGCTAAAGAAGGGTGAGGAGTTCAAGTGGACAACACAAAGGAAGGATAGCTTTGAATCCATCAAGTAGGCCATAACCCAAGATCCTACTTTGATCAGCCCTGACTTCAACAAAGACTTCAACCTCTACACTTTTATCAATGAAGAGGTGATCTCTACCATGCTTACCCAAGTAAATTGTGATGACCTTGAGCAACCACTTGCTTTTTCTAGCCAAGGGATAGAGGATTTCAAAGTCAGATACACATATGTAGAGAAACAAGTCCTGGTAGTAGTGTGGAGCCTAAATAAATTTAGGCATATGTTGTCTAATAGTAGGACTCACCTCATGGTTCCACATCTTGGTGTCAAGGATTTCTTGACCAATCGAGACCTAAATGAGAAGAGAGTGGGGTGGATCACCAAGGTCATGGAGTATGATGTAGACATCAAGATCACCAAGTTAGTGAGGGGAAGAGGCATGTACAAACACCTTACTACAAACTTCAAGTAGAAAGGGAAAGACAGCTTACTAATTCATGATACAGCTACAGTAGAAGAACCAACTATCATAAAGGACTGGACATCAGACCTAATGCATTTCCTTCTTACTAGTGAGTGCCCGTAGAGTCTTAACAAGACTGAAAGAAGGTACTTTAGGCTCCAGTCTCTCCCTTATGTTCTGGTTGATGGAGTATTGCTTAGGAAGGATCTCTCTAGGGTCCTTCTAAGATGCATCAACCCAAACTAGGTTGATAAGGTACTGTCTGAGTTCCACAATGGGCCAACAGGTGGTCATTTCGCTCCTAGAGCTACTACATCAAGGATAATGAGAGCTGGCTATTTTTGGCCTACTCTTTTCATGGACACCCATGCTTGGGTAAGAAAGTGCTAAAAGTGTGCACTTTTCAATGGGAAGTAGTGGTTGGATACCATGCCTCTACAACCCATTCAAGTTGAATAGCCATTCATGCAGTGGGGCCTAGATTTCATAGGGATGATCAATCCTCCCTCTAGTGCTAGACACAAGTGGGTCGTGATTTCCATGGACTATTTCACAAGGTGGGTAGAGGCTATTGCTTTGAAGGAGGCAAATGAAAGTGTGGTCCTGGAGTTTTATGAGGACCTAGTGACAAGATTCGGGGTCTCAGCCACCATAATCTTAGATAACACCTTGGCTTTTTTGGGAACCAAAACAAGTGAATGGGTGCTGAGGTATGGTATATATCTCAAGACTTCATCATATTATTACCCATAGGAGAATGGGCTGACTGAGTCCACCAACAAAAATTTGATCAGGATCATCAAGAGGATCATGGAAGAAAATCAAAGGACTTGGCATGCCAAGCTAAAAATAGCTTTGTGGGCCGATCAAATCACTCCAAAGAGGCCAATCAAAAATTCTCCATATACGCTCATATATGGAAGGGAAGCTAGGCTTCCCATCTCACTTGAATTGCTAGCATTGGACCTTGCTCACTAGCTACAATTAGAAGAAGGAAGTAGCATGGAGGTCAGGGTATGTGAGCTGATGGAGCTCCAAGAGACTAGGGACCGGGCTATGGCTTCTATGACCAATTACCAATAGCAAACAAAGAGACACTTTGACAAGAAATCTTCATCTAAAGATTTCTTTGAAGGAGACATTGTCTTGAAATGGGAGGAAGACCGAGCTAAGCCTAGAAAGCATGCAAAATTTGATGCCCTATGGAGTGGCCCATACATAATCACTCAGTGCAAATAGCATAATGCATTCCAACTCTCTAGGTTGGATGGTGAAGAATTGCATATCCTAGTTAATGGGATATATCTTAAGCATTGCCACTGAGTCTCCTTTCATCTATACATATTTTCCCTTATTTTCTTTCCCTATTTTCCCTAAGTGCTGTTGCACAAGTAGTAGTTTTCTTAGCTTTGTGTGTGTTTTTATTTCCTTGGAGGTAAATCTACATGACTAGTTCTAGATTTATCAGAGCTATTGCTGGTTTTTTAAGTTACCATCTGAGTCTAAGCCCAATGGACTACAAGGCAACTGGTCATTAAGCATAGTAGGCATGCTTCCCCTGGGAGTCACCAATTTGTTGACCAAATTTTTCCTAATAAGTGCTTGGTTCAAGCTTCAAGTTCTTTAGCTTTGGTTCAATCAGCTAAATTCAATGTAATTTTCAATCAACATAGTTCAAATGGTTTAACAACCTTTAATTCAACAAAATTTCATCGCTCAGTTCAAACATCTTGATTCAACAATGTTGAACCATTGAACCATTGAACCAATTTTAGTTTAATGGCTTGGTTCAATGAGCCCAGTTCAAAGGGAGTGGTTCAATGTTCGGTTCAATCAGATGGTTTAACTAGGTGGTCCAGTGACTTCAAGTTTATCGACTTTGATTCACTTGGCATTGGCACGCAATGATTGAACCGCTTGAACCATTGAACCATCTTGGTTCAATGGCTTGGTTCAAGGGTATGCCTAGATGGTTGAAAGGTAGATCAAAGATTAAATGCCCTTGTGAGAGGGTAGGCACTTCAAAGAATCAGGTAGTCAAAGGGTAAGTTTAGATTTTTTTTAAGTCCCGAATTCCTTTAGAATTTTTGTCTGAAGGAATTCCTTCAGACAAAAAGTCTGAAGGAAATTAGGTAAGACATGATGGGAAACTTAGTGAAAATGTCCACAGGAAAATGTCCATAGACAAAAGTCTGTGGGAAAATTTCCATGGACTGAAAGCCCACGAAAACTCAAGAAATAATCCAGAGGATCACAGTGACCCACCGAAGGACCTTGAAGGGTAGGTGCCCTTGCAGGGGACTCTCGACCAAATAAAAGGACTTCAAGCAAAAAAGGCCCATGAAGGACCGATGACATTTTTTTAGGGATGGTGACATCTAGAAAGCCATCAACCTTAAGAAAGTGAGTTAGCCGTTGGTTTTCAAAGCAATGATGACTGCATGAATGTCAAAGTTAACATAATGAAATAGCTATTTGCTTTCAAACTAAAAGGATGCCAACCATGAGAAGAAGCTTAGAAGTGCAACAACACACTAGAAGTTCACCCTCGAGGGTTGAAGGAGCCAGAAGAGACAAGATAGGGAAAAGACAAAGTGTCAAGCATGGAGTAGGCAAATAGTCCAAGTGGCAAAGGGAAGCACCGATTTGAGAAGTGACTCCAGCAAGTGAAACAGTGGCTACAAATTGACCATTTGGCCAATTGTGTGATCCTTTTTCTTCATTTCATACTTATGAGTAGACAAACTACGTAGGTGCCTTCAATAAGTAGCCTTAGTTAATGAGGAAAGAGCGCAGCCATGCTAAAAAATGCCTGAAGTCAAAGCCAAGGTCGACACAACATTTATTTTTTAGGTAGCCTGTTCTTCCCAATGATGGGATGCAAATGGGCCACTTGTAAAAAAGGGTGCCAAAAGGCCTCCTTTCTTCTCCTATATATTGAGGACTTGTCATTTTGATAAGATCATCTTCCACATTTGTAAGGCATAGCCCTGGCAAAATTTCACCTGAATCGATAAATGCATTTTTTACCTCTATCTTGGATAGATATTTTTGTGTATATCTTGAGTGTTAGTTTGTGTTTAGTCATTGTCTCTTGATGCTTTCATAGGTCAAACACCAACATATCCATTGTCTATAAGGTGCCATTTCTGTAGCTGATAAGGATAGCTCTATTTGGAAGTGCAAAACAAAAGAAATTACTTACATTGTGCATTTCACAACACCTTGGTGAATCTCTGTTTTCTATATTTTTCATCAAAGCCTCCTTGCCAAGTTTCTTGTAGCCTGGTCCTTCTACCAAGTGTGAAGTGTATGTATGTATTTGTCTAGTTTTTAGTGTGAGGGTGAGAAGGTTGAACTTATTTTGGTGCATCACCTCCCTAGAGTAGTTTGTTTTCTTGCAATCTTCTTCCCTTTTCACACCCCCCATTTTATATATATATATATATACATATATATACATATATATATATATACATATATATACATATATATATATATATATATATATATATATATATGTTAGCACTTGCTAGAACAAATATGATGCATCAAAGGGAGCTAGCCCTTACCTAGATACTCTCCCCTCCAGCTTCGTCAGTCCCATAGGTGAGAGGGGAGTTTCCATAGTTGCGTGAAGAAGCCAGGAGCTCAGCCTCTTGCTAAGAGTGCAATCTTCAGTGTTAACAATTACCTAAATAGATAAGCTTATAAAATGAATTCCCTTGTATGTTTAGTCTAATATGTCATTAATACACATAAAGGCAAATATAATTAAGGTAAAATTAATACAAGTTATTATTTATGATTTTATCATTAATTTAATGAAGTGTAATTAAATGATTAATTAGTTTAATATGAAATTGGAATTTCATATTAAAATATTAAAAAATAAATTATTTAAGAAAAAATAAAAACATTGAAATTAGAAAAAAAGAGAGCAATAAATTTAAAATCTAAAAAAAACAAGACAAGAATTAAAGGACTTAAAATTGGCAAACATAAAAACAAAAACAAAATTTTAGAAAATAATTTAAAATATATTTTCTATTGAAGAGAAATAATGAAAAGATAAATCAGATAGCCTATGTATTAGAAAGGGAAGAAGAAAGGATGTAGTGTGGAGAATAAGAAGCATAGAAGATCAACATGTGAATTTTGATGGTAGGTGGTGTATTTTACTTTAATGTTTTATTAAAAATTGGTTATGAGTGGATTAATATTATTAAATTTTGGGTAATAGTAAAAATATAATTTATTATTAAATAATATTTAATAGCTATCATAAATTTAACTAAATACACACACACAAAATATATATGCATTAGAATATTATAAATATCATCTATTCTAATAAAACACTTTACTTTTAGCAATAAATATTAGACCTAATTACCATAGATATGGTCAATACAATATAAAATATTGTATATATTTATATAATCCCATTCAATAGATAGCTAAATAGTTAAACCAAGTCATCATACAATGATGGGGATTTATGTTTTTTACAAAAGAAAGAAAAAATAAACCTTAAATATTATATATTTTTTATTTTCTCAACTTGAGTTATGGCATAATAATATATAAAAGCTTCATGTAATAGGATTATATATTCTTAGAGTGGATAATTAAATGACAATTATATGTGGTTAACATTTAATTCTTCATACATGGCTTCATCAAATATATATAAGTCATAAAATGATAATATCTAGAAGCATCAAAATATATTACTAGTGATAAGAACTATATAAACCTCATACATTTAATCCTCATAATATGCATTGAATAAAAATTATGGTTTTACTTATTAATATTTCCAATAGTTTTCCAATATGGCATCACAACCAAAATTGGTTTGTATATAAGGCACTGATCTATTATTTCAACCATATCAGCTTACCAATTATTTTCCTAGAAATGTTTTTTTTCAAAAGGAGAGGCACCATACAAAACCATAAAAATAATTCATGTAGGGTGTCATAATTTTGCCAGATTTCAAACATGGTGTCTCAATTATATGGGTATTTTTATTAACATTTTAGTATATGATATAATACCTAGGAGAATATATAAATATGAGTTTTATTTTATTTTCTACAATAAAATTTAGTCAATGAAAACATAAACTTAGAAGAAGCGGTGATAGGGCGTCAAACCGCACAATAATCTAGTTCTTTTTAAAAATTAGAGCTACTAAAAGAGGCATATATATATATATATATATATATATATATATATATATATATATATATATATATATATATATATATATAAGCTCAATCTCATAATCATATGGTTCCACTTAACTACTAGATAATAATAATAATATTATAGGGAGTCTTAAATTGGTCTTTACCAGCAAATTGCATGGCATCATAAAACTATTAAATTTTTATGCTTAGAAAATCAATAAAAAGTGTAATATTTTTTGGCATTTGATATTCCCTATTTGAAATAAATGATATTTAATTAATCTTATATGGATTTTGATCAATCTCTTCCACTTATATGGAATAACTTGTTAGGCAAACATAAGTATATTGTATGGTATTTTATGATACATGTATCATGATATTCTCTATTTATAGAATATTAACTATGGTTGAATTATAATAAATTAAAATATACTACAAAGAATATCAGGGTTTGATAATATTGATGGTTGTCTAAATATCCTATATA
The DNA here is from genome assembly GCA_037957365.1 of Torreya grandis. NCBI lineage: Eukaryota > Viridiplantae > Streptophyta > Pinopsida > Cupressales > Taxaceae > Torreya > Torreya grandis. The sequence goes on along the minus strand of JARHVA010005614.1, from coordinate 951,769 downwards.
TGTACAAAGGAATCATGGATACATTTATAGGTTATTTGATTTTATAGAAAATAACCTAAGAAATGGTTTTTTACTTGACATATATTTTAATTACATGTTACATAACACATATTACCCTTTTATATTCTCTATGTTTTTTTTATTCCTAGAAATTATTATATTCTTGAGTATATAAAATTAGATTATAATATAATCTTAAAAAGACATAAAATATTTAACTATGAAATGTAGTTTATATAAAATTAAGATGTTATATCTCATATGTGGGCATCAGGTTTTGCCACTATAAATAACTTAAAGGAAGTTTTTAAATGTTCATCTTTTATAGAAAAACTTGAAAAAGGCCCATAAACTCAACTTATGTAAGGAATATAATTTAGGTTTTTACTATAAACTTTTAAGTCTGAAATGGATTTTCACTTTTGCTATAGTAATATTGGAGTTATATTGCCTAGTGGGCATAAAAATTGAATCGATAACTATAGTGTGAGAGTAATAATACAACACCATATTTTTTTTTATTATTGATTAGAATACCATAACAATGATTAAATGGAGTCAATCATGTTAAACATAACTACCTCATGTTATGGATTGAAACTCTCAAAAAATTTAGACTCCTTAAAACATGAAAACTCATCATGGCAAAATTGGCATTGAGCTACATGTTTATGAATTCTAATATAGTTTGAGAAACCTGGGTAGATTCCTTTAGTTAATATTCTTGGGAGAATTATTAACATAAAATTGAAAGTATTGTTTAAAAATATCTTATGTTTCCTATTAAAACACTAAATATAAATTGGTTGTGAAACTAGATTACTTGTGTTTTGGAAAAATGAAGTTATGTTTTTTCTAGTGATTTTATGAAAAGTGTGTTCTATGTATTTATAACCATATTAGGATTCTATGCTTATTATTAATATTAAAACACTAATCCATGGTTTATAAATTACATATAATTGGAATATCTACATGTGGTGCACATTAGGATATGCAATTACTAGAATATAGGGTTTATACTTGTAATTCATTAGATGATTGTGTAAGTCATTAATTTACATAGGAATTAGGAACTATAAACCTTGAACAGACTCCTAGTAGAAAATGAATCATTATTATGAAAAGTCATGTGTTTATGAGTTATTTGACTCACTACTAATAATGTGAATAACTATTATTCATATGCATTCATTATAGAATACTTTTGTGCATTATATATTATGAGTGTATTATTATGTATAAATAATTGGTTACACTTAGTGTATAATGGTGCATCATGATGCATGTTTATATGTTATGATACTTTGGTGTTATTGTATGTAGCATACTTGGGTGGTATAACTTTTTATTGTTTACTTGTTATTATTTACATGGATCGATTGAGTTTTGAAAATCATATGTTGTGAGTGTGTTTTTATGTACTTAGGAACCTATAAAAGTATGGGATATCATAAGTTACTATAGTATACAATTATGTTTTACCTGGGTGGTACTTACTATATTTATTATGCCTAAACTCATACCTACATTTTATTATTTTACTAAATACATGTTGGTTATTGCTATGGATAGTGTGTGTTATTACAACTGGTAAACTTGTGTATGTGTGCATGTTAACTTGGGAGTTTAAAAAATGTTGTGTTAGTATGTTATTGTGTTTCATGGAATAATAAATTTATTTTTTATATATAAAATTTTATTTTTTTTGGTTCCATGTATTAGAGACTTCATTTGATTGGTTGTGAAAAACTAGTAGTTAAATCTTAGAACACTAGACTATGGTAATATGGGTTACCATAAGGTGTAAATAATTGTAAATAAATTATATGATTACCCAAGTGGTATATTTTTAATAATTATTTATACTATGAGATAGAAGATAATGAAATATTCATGCATACATTTTATGGACTAAATGTATGTTGTTATTACTCCTTCATATAATGTGTCATATGACCCATTTGCTAGTAGGATGTAAGTTGATGAATCTTGTGGTTAGATTTTATTTGACCAATTTACAATGCTAATGTAGATTAAGGATTGAGATGGAATTCACTAGATTACTTTCATTGCAATATTAGATGAAGGTAGTTTGATCAAGTGGTGTGCACAAAATTGATAGATCTATAAATCACTTTTATATTACTATTTGTAATACTTTGGACCAAAGCATGTTTAGTGAAACGTTATCATTTTATAAGTGTGACTCACATGATTGTATGATATATTTCAATATAATGGATTTATATGATATACTAAATGTTAGTATAGAATCATACAACACACATGTACTTGCTAGTCTCTTTAGATTTTCATGCCATCACTATCTACCCATCTATGAAGGGAGGACCATTCCCTAATGGAATAGTGTGATTGATTTTTGGTTTTTTGTTAGTGTGTAAAAGTTATTGGATGATGTTATCCCTCCTTAAAATAATACTACTTATCAAGACAACACTTGAGATTGCCATAGATACTTGAAGTTTGAGAACTATGTTTTAGGTAGCCAAGTATCTTATTTGTACATTGTCTTATATTGTACTTGTTATTGTAAGTTTTCATGTAGATTTGTAATTGTATATTTATTCACTTTGATAGTGGTGATTGTGGATTTAGATAAGTTGAAATAAAATGTTATAATTACTTTCTATTTTAAGTTGTCATTCTCTCACGATATTAAAGATCCATATTTTATGTTGTAATATTATATGATGTCATTTTTACACATGAATACTATTATTATCTCTATTATAATCTTAGTATGTATTATAATTTTGAATATGTGTTAATTTTGTTTATAAAAAAATACATATTTCTAGTTAGATCCCAGTGGGGATGTTACAATCTCATCAATCTTCACATAAATTTATACAAGGACTTCCTTCCATATCATCTCCGCTAAAAGGGTAGGTGTAGTTAATGAATATTAATGATAATTCCATATCCTATACATCAAATAATCAAGGTGGTGAATGGATGTCTTGATGGGAATAACATCTATGGGTCAAGAAAGAGGTACAACCTATAGAGAAAGAGGAGCCTTCTAGCATGTGTGACCTATACAAGGAGGAATGAATTGTGTGGGTGTTAATTATGGGATGTCATGAAGATTCTTATAGATAACTTGAAAATGATTAGTATGATGTGTACCATAATATGTATAAAGATAATATACTTCCCCATACTTAGGGATATATTCTAGTTATAACTTAGGAGGAGGTATGGCCTTATCTTTGGGTTACAATGGATGCAATTTGTCACTATACTACCTATGTTTTTATCAATGGGTGGAAGAGTGATTATCTATCCCATGAAATAAAAAAAATACATGTATTAATAGATTTTGGGGGTTTACTCACTAAATGGATGGGAAGAGAAGCTTGGGGATGTTGATGTAACTAATAATCTTTGGTCCATGAAAATATCTTAATTATATATGTAATATTCACACGTGAGATCAAATTTTTTAAATGAATAGAAAATAATAACATAAGGAGAACATATTAATTGAATAGTGTGACATAGATAATAGGTGGGAAAACCTCCAATGGAGGTAAAACAACTAAAATGATTATTCAATGTATAAATAACTCCCTAGTACATAAAATCTTCTCAATATCACTCCTTCTCAAATATCTTCTTCACAAAACCTATTATCAGAAAAGTATTTTCCACATGTAAATATAATATTATTCACAAAATCTCATGAGAAATAATAATCACCATGTTCAAAATATGAATTTATAATCAAGGTAAACCATATTTATAATATTCATAGGTGATCATTTTAACCAAGAGTCCCATCTTTAACTAATGAAAATTTAATTACATTTATAATTATTAAAAAAATACTTTAATTATTTATTTTCATGAGGTTTTAACCTTTTGTAAATAAATAATAACTAATTATTATTTATTTAATTCTCAAGGTAAGCTAAGGAGGAATAAAGCACCACTTAGTCATTAAATTCTCTAACACTCCCCCTTAATGATAAGTAGGGATAAATGTCATAGTCACCTTAAAAAGGAATTATACTTTATACACAATTGAAGGATTTAAATACCTTAATCATGCCAAACACCACCTTTTGAAACAAAATAAATTATAATCCATGAATTAATTGAGAGTAATTTTAGGCTAACATGATTGTGAGACTATATGTCACAATTTTTCATGAATAATAACTAAAAATATTTGGAGCCTTTTATAATATGAATACCTCCAATACAAAGTATGTTTTTTATTGTATTGGGGTAACAAAGTAAAACTTCCACATGAATTTTACTCAAATCACATAACTTCCAAACAAAGTTTACAATGCTTTATAATAAGAAGTATAGATAAAGAGAAGAAGCACATGGGAGTTATGAAGTGGCATTATCATGCACACTCCCCTTCAATGTAAACTATGAGAGGCCCAACATTGCATGAAATGGTCAAAACATAGTATCACCAAGTGGCTTTGTGAATATATATCCCACTTTTTCATCCATAGGACATAGCTATAAATCAATATCACCATTGAGGACTTTCTCTTGGATAAAAATTCTCATGAATTTCAATATTCTTAAATTGTTTCTACTGTACATCTACACAAAACATAAAAATATATCCAAAAATGGATTCATGATAGCATAGTATGATTAGCAACACAATAAACACATACATAAAAATATGGAATATGTTTTTATATGTTAAAATGTATTTAAAACAATCAGGTCATATTCTACCTAAACAAGTTCACTACTTTGATTACAAAGTTAGTGAAAAAAACATAAATTATTATATGCAATTCATTATTAGATGTCTTCAATTTTGACAAGATGAGAATCCCCAACTATCATGTGATGCACGTACACTAATACTAAGTTTAAGCATTTGATATCCTATTAGGAAAAAAATATTTTGTCATTTGATTTTAAACAAAACTATACAAGTTTCATATTTTTCAATAAAATATTAAGGTATAACCTCTCATACATCAAATATGGATAATTTTAGCATGAAATTCCATCATCAAATCAAACATATATGAGACTAAATCAAATAAGTTTAGATATTTATGAATATAATGCTCAATAAAGTAAATGATGAAGAGATAATAATACAAAATCCATTTACATATTGTATTTAATAACATATATTATTATCAAATGAAGTGTATAAGAATGTTAACATAAATAGTCAAATGATAAAATAATCAAATGAGAGTATCTAATATTATTAACATTAAATTTCCCCAGTAATCAAATAAAATGATTAAAACACAAAAGATCTAAACTTACTGAGCATGATCTTCTTACCAAATTCAGTAACTAAACATGATCCTTGTATCAATAAGCATATGCATATAATGTATTTCCATGCTAACTCATAAGAATTAAAAATAAAAATAATATCTATATATTTTATTTGATTTCTCATCTAAGATAAATCTATCTATTACAATCTAATTGTAATAAACTTTTTCCAAGAGTAAAACTAGATCAAAATACAATGTAGATGAGACACTTATCAATATAGTTAGTATCTATAAAGTAAAAACAAAATAGTTTTATCAAATAAAATGAAATTATATAAGCATAAATTTATTTTTTATGTATAAAAATTCAAACATTAAGAAAGGATTATATTCAAAATATTTACATTAGTATTCATGGCTTTAGCCCATAAAAACTAGGAGGAACATTTGTACAATGCATTGTTGTTCTATCCATCTCAATAATGGCACATTTTTTACTTTAAAAAATACCATTTTAATGAGGTAAATAAGGAGTTTTTAATTATTTTTGAATACCATATATAATGTAAAAATAATCAAACTTTTTACTAAAATATTCACCACAATTATCAGTTATTAATCTCTTAATAGAAAAATTAGATGCATTTTCAACACTATATTTAAATTCATTGAATTTAGATAACACATAAAATTTATTTTCAATAAAATATGACTAGATAATTATAGTTTAATAATCAATAAAATTAATAATAAATAAATAAAAATTAAGAGATACAACTTCAATAGGTCCTACAACATCATAATGAATCAATTTTAAAGGATGGGAATAATCCACATCATGATTCTTTTGAAAGGGGTTAGTATATTGCTTACTACATAAATAACCCTCAAAAATTTCATTATGAGAGGGGATAAAAGTAAACCCAACAATAATATTATTTATTTTCATATCATGTCAACTTATAAAATTAGTATGTCCTGGTATTTCATGCTATAATTGAAATCCATTCTTACTATGTGATGAAATAAAATATGTAAAAAAAAGAGAAAATATATTTAAACCATTATTTTAAACACCTTCAAAAATAAAGGAAATAGATTGATTTCTAATATACTATATATTTTTAAGCAATTTTATAATGAAATTATCATTTCTATGTTGAGAACAAGATAAAAAAATTCTTTTTAATCTTAGGTACATAGAAAACATCATTTATAGTAACATTTGAAAACTTTGTTTTTCCATATTTATTTGATTCTAAAAATAAATTATATCCTAAGTAAATTATTTCATATATATCTCTATAATAACAAAAAATATTATATAAGCAATTCATATGGTATGATGTAATACTATCTAAAATCCACACATTTGAATTTGAAGTAAATAAAACAACATATAAAGCAATAACATTCTGATCCTAATTATTAGTCTAATTAGGGTTTTGATTCTTTTACTTAATTTGATTATATTTCTTCCCTTTGTTATTTTTACAATATTTATTTTTAATTCTATCTTTATTTTTATAATAGGTTTCTCTTCTATGACCAAATTTACCACATAGATTACAATTTCTATTAAACTTAGGTTTATGATTCCTATCACCATATTTATTATTCTTATTTGAGTCAGAATTAAAATTAATGTTAGATTTTAATCTCTTATTGTTAACATAAATTAATATTTAAGGTGAAAATTTCTTGAGTAGCATTCTCTTTAGAATAAAAATTAGTCATAACTTGTTCTTCTTGAATCAAGAAAGTAGAAAAAGTGGTAAGGTCAGGGATATCTTGCTCAATTTTTTATTTAGAATTCAAAATTGAAATTTATAAAATGTTCATTAATATTTAATTTAATGATAAAATAAATTAGTTTATCTTCAATAAAATTACAATTATAACCATCTAACTGAGCCTTAATGTTCTTAATTTTAGCAACAAAATTCATAATCTTTTCATTACCTTTTATAGGTGTAGTTAGTAATTCAAGGATTAGCTTAATAATTTATGAAAGGAAGGTGACCTTAAACATGGATTTAAAGGGTTTAGAAACATCTCTAGGAGGCTCCTGATTACCAATGTGGAGAAGGAATTCATCCTTAACACTATCCAAGATAATGAAATAACTTCATGTGATTTATGTTGAAATACATTGGTAAGCTCAAGGGTCACATGTTATCTAGAAGGGTTTTTTTCAGTCCCAATGGAAATATTACATAACTTATGGGTCATGAATTATACTTTAACGAAAATTTTCTAAATATTATATTTATTTCTATTAAGCATTTGTGATTTATCTAAAACAAAATTAGACAAAGCCATAACTTCCCTTTAAGAATGACAGTAAACAAATACTTAAAATGAATCCTTTTTAGTGTGAATTTTAACTTTATTTGAAATTAAAAATATATTTAAAGTGTAAAAACATATTTATTTATAAATTTAATGCTATAAAAAGTAAAAAATTTGTAAAATATTGTGACAAAACAAGGTATCCTAAGTGTCATAAAAATATACTAATATAATCATAAGTATTTTAAATAAAAAAAATTTAATGGTTTTTTAAACTATTTTAAGAAATAAAGTGAATTAAACATGTAAATATTATTAATTATATAATTTAGACGTTAAATAATATAAAAAACTAAATTAGAGTTGCATAAAACTAGGTTTTGAAAGAGTCGTACTCAGAATAACTACCTATACAATATTATTAAAAAAAAGTTGTAAAATTTAAAATAAGTTTAAAAATAATAAATGAACCATGTATATGTGTTTATAAGGTTTTAAAACCTAGGCATCAACTTTTTAGATGATTATATTTGACAAAACATTTACTAGGTAGAAATTCAAAACAAGTTTGACAGGTCAACTAAGGTTTTTAAGATGTGAAAGGTTAGCATGCAAACGAAAAAATGGAATTAAATTTGAATTAAATTAAAAAAAATGATTTGAATAGGTCAAAAAATAATTATTTTAGGGTTTTCTGAACTTGGGACCTCCTTAGTTATAAGTTCTATCAAGAAAAAGCTTACTGACTCATCTAAGAGACTAGTTAAGATTTATTATGAACCAATTGATATTTATATGTTTTTTTTTTTTTAATTGTGTGTTGTGTGTGTGTGTGTGTGTGTGTGTGTGTGTGTGCGTGTGTGCACGTGTGTGCGTGTGTGCGTGTGTGCGTGTGTGTGTGTGTGTGTGTGTGTGTGTGTGTGTGTGTGCACGTGTGTGTGTGTGCACGTGCACACATGTGCACTTCCATCCATGCACCATTGTCACATACAATAGCATACATAAGTAAATGTTTTTTTCAATTTATTTATTAATTATAATTTTTACATGAAAAATCAAAAGGGACCCACCTAATATTATTATTTACCAAAAACCATTAATTATTTTAAAAGAAAAATTAATTTGTGTTTTTACACACACACACACACACACACACACACACACACACACACACACACACACACACACACACACACACACACACACACACACACACACACACACACACACACACACACACACACACACACACACACACACACAGACACACAGATATATATATATGTAAAAACACACATTTTTTTAAAAGGATTTAATGGTTTTTGGTAAATAATAATATTATGTGGGTCCCTTTTTATTTTTAATTTAAATATGAGAATTAATAAATAATTTTTTTTTGAAATAAACTTCAAAAAACATTTACTTATGTATGATACTGTAGTTGACAATGGTGCATGGAAGGAAGCATGGGTGGAGTTGGAGAGAGATAAGGCCATTAGAGGCCCTTAAATTTTATAAGTATCAATAATTTTTTCATTAATATTAGATATGCTTTTAAAAAATAATTTTTATGTAAAAAAATACATTTTTAACCTCCCAAGCCATATTATGATACCTAGGTGGAATTAAAAAACTAATTGGATTCCCTCAAAGAGTCTAGCAAAGGTATTAGATGGATAATATGATGAAAATATAGTGATCAAACACCTCAAGCCAAAGTTGAAAGTAATGTAATTTTTTTCAAACACCAAAGGCAATACTTGTATAGTAATGAAATCTTAGAGAAGATTTATAAAACTATTGGTGCATGTACAAGCCACTAAACCAATTAAAACCTTAGGAATCTTCCTAAATTGGTTTGTAAATACATAAAACACCTTAAAATTTTAATATTTGACTCAAAAATTTATTTTCAATCCTATAAGCTATGTAGTTCCATACACGAACACCAAACTAGTCAAAATATTCATAAAATGAATTTTGGTTACTTGAATGAGGTGTGTATTGTTTAATTTTAGGATGAGATGATTATATATATACACACACACACACACACACACACACACACACACACACACACACACACACACACACACACACGCACGCACACACACACACACACACACACACACACACACACACACACACACACACACACACACACACACACACACACACACACACACACACACACACACACACACACACACACACACACACACACACACACACACATGTGTGTGTGTGTGTGTGTGTGTGTGTAAGATTCACACATGAGATATATAAGTGTAAAGGAATAATAAAGAATAACATAAGGAGAATAGATAAATTTAATAGTGTGACATATAAATTAGGTGTAAAAACCTCCATTAGAGGTTAAAAAACCCACACTGATTATTCAATGTAGAAACAATTCCCCAATACGTCAAATCTTCTCAATCTCACTCCTCAAATAGATTATTCACAAAATCTATTATCAAACAAGTATTTACCTCACAAAAATACAATATTATTCAAAAAATATCATGAAAAATAATAATCACCATGTTTAAGACATAAATTTACAATAGGGGTAAACCTTATTTATAATATTCATGAGGGGAGGTGACTATTGTAACTAATGGTCCCATATTTTCCCCGATGAACATTTTATTACATTGATAATTGTTAAACAAATATAATTTAATTATTTATTTTTATGAGGTTTTCACCTCATGTAAATAAATAATAAATTATTATTATTTTTTTAAATCTCAAGGTAAGCTAAGGGTAAATAAAACATTGCTTAGTCATTAAATGATCTAATAGTCCAATGATCGACACCTTTGTATATATAATAGTAAGGTTGATCTTCCCATATGAGGGAATAGGATCAAGATATGATAAGGAAAGAAGGACATCACCAAGGGAATGTGGGGATGGATTAGAGACTAGACTAAGCTCATTGTAAGGTAAGGCTAGATATATAGTAGGTTTAAGTACATTGGCTAACATCTTTGGAGGAAGCAAACTATAAGGGTAATGGTATCTATAAAAGTGACAAGGCCCTATCATGCCATGATCTATGAGAATACTCCTAAGGGGATCTTCTATGACTGAAGGTGTATGGTGTGAGTGCTCCATCTCTACCTTATGAAAAATAGTAAAAATACTACTATTAGGTGCTATAAAGGAATGCATACTAAAAGATGAATGAAAATAATTAAATAAATAAGAATGATATAAAAAACTTAAAAATTTATAACTTGGATGAATCCAAATAAAAAATGGGTCATCTAAAGCATATCCATCATCATAGTTAGGTGTATGGATGTTAATGATATATGTATAAATGACTTTTTCATCAGAGGATGTGTAATGGATAGAGTGTCTAGTTTTAGTTAGATAATAGTTATGTTGTCAGAAGGTGGCTGGTAGAATTGAGGTTACTAAGAAGGAGGAAGTTAGGCAATGATGTGAGGTAAAATATTAGAGGTATTGATCTTGATGTTTATCCCATCTGGCTCATCATCATCATCAGAGTCTAAGATGTTAGGTGTAATTTTCCCAATTTATTTAATGTGACCATTATAACCTCAAGTGGAATTGACTAAATACTTGAAAAGTTGAGATTCCCAAAATGGGATATCAGGAAAAGGTTCAAGGGTAATAATTTTAAAGACACTATGTTCTTGGAATTGTTCAAAATTCTAATGTTTTGTATCTCCTTTAATCTTATATATACTATATTTTGAAGGGATTTAATGCATAGGCATGCTAATGAGGTGACTAATCTAATACGATGAGTCCAAGGTTAACCGAGTAAGATGTAAGAAAGTGGAAAGTTAAATATCATAAAGTTTATATGGATAGTGATAGGATTAATGGTAATAGGAAGCCAAACACAACCTAGGGAGGCATTTTCCTTCTTTCATATCCTTGACATATGTTATGTATAGATTTGAGGTTTCTTTCAGAATATCCAAGTGTCTTAATAAATTAAATAGAAGCAACACAAGTGCCTAAACCTTTATTAATTAAGGCACATTTAACTTTGATATTGATAATTTACATGTTAATTAATATAGGAGGATCATACAAATGAATAAGTATCTAATCAAGAATCATATAAGTGATAAGGAACTTAAGTGAAAGATAAGTGTCCATTATTTCATCAACACAGATAAACATCTCTTCACATTGTTAAAGGATACTATCTTCATATCCAGATAAGGTAGCTTTGCATACTAAAGGAGTGGGATGAGGGATAGTATTTTTTAAAAACAATTTAATTATATGGTTTTGATGATGGGGATAAGTTCTCATTAGTTATAAAAAAGGTATTTAAGATGGGAGATGAGAAAATTATGAAATGGGATCTCATTCATAATAACCCATGGGAGGGTTGTTAGATATAGGTGCATATTATTACAAGATATCTTAGGAATGGGGGTTAGAGGTGAAATTTAACTTGTGTTGATAAGGTTTATCTATTTTAGGTTGATTAAAAATGGGTTGAGTTACTTTAGGTGATGTGTTGGTTGGTTGAATTATTTATTGTGGTTGGGTAAAAAAATACTATTGGAAGTTTGGGGTATGTTTTATTTTTGTTTGGGCATTGAGGGAAGAGTAAAAATGGTATGAGAGGTATTTTAAATCTACGTGGTTTAATTTTATGATTGAATGCGTAAAATTTCCTCTTACCCTAATTCTATTATATGGGATGGGTAAGTGTCTTGAATGACATGGAATAACTGATAGGTGTGATGCGTAGGTGTTGGATTTGAGTCAATAAAAGAAACTAATATTCTTGTGTTAGTCATATTAACCATTTTTTTGTCATTGGTATTGAGGTCTATAATACTTTCAATATTATTTGTAGAAGGACTAAGTTTTTATATGTTATCTTGGTGGTTAGGAAGAGGATCTTTATAGATATCAAGATGAACATTAGCTTGGTTTAAAGTTCGGTTTTTATTTTTCATTTGAAGAGATTTAAAATATATGTCATAATATTGTTGGTGATTTTGAATAAGTTTTTCATGATAAAATTTAGGACCAATAATAAAATACATATAAAGATTTCATAATTGTCTATAGGTCTCATGAGAGTGGCCCCAACTTGTATGAAATGAAAAAACATTATATGGATCATACCATAATTTCATAGGATGATTGGGGTTAAGATCTCATGGTATATGTCTTAGAAGATGTTTTTGAGGTTTTATTAGGGATAATGGTTTGTGAAAATTAGTGTGGTTGGGTTGATAAAATATGGGAGTAGGAGTGTTATTTATAGGGGGAGTATTATCCATGGCATTTTTTAGAATAATTTCTTAAATGGTATGAATAATGTCATAAGAGTTGGTAACACCATCATTAGTTGTATGATGTTTTTTTTTGATGAGCATACAAGTGCTCATTTAAGGTTCAGGTGGTTTAAATTGATGGATGAGGAAGTCTTATAATTTAGCATGGCCAAGAGCTTCTTCTAAGGTTTTTGGAGATAGGGTTCTAACCCAATATTGTAATTCTGGGTATAGAGCATTAGTGAATAAGTGAGAGATGTTGTCATCCACCATATTATGCTCACATTTTTTGGACAAGTTTTTCCATCATTTGATGAAGGATTGTACCATTTCATTGTCAATTTGTTTGTAATTTAAAAAATAGGATGAATTATTCTCAAGAAGATCACTAGTTTGAAATTATTGGACTAGTGAGTTGACCAAGTCTTTGAGGCTAGTGATAGAATGGGTTTTTAATTGTTTGTATCAATCTAGAACATCTCTTGAGAGTGTTTTAGCTAATAGTTTGGTAGTGGCAAAGGTGTTAAGTTTAAACCAATCTTTATAAATTTTACTAAATGTTTTTAAATGCAAAGTGGGATTAGTGGATCCATTATAGGTGATGGTAGGTTTGACATCTCCTATGTCAATGTTAGAAATTTGATGTACTATTGGTTCATTTTATATATGTTTAATGGTTTTATTTATGAATGATGGTTATGGGATAAAGTTTCCATGAAAATACCTAAAGGTAGGTGAGGGGCATTCAGATTTTGTACTCCCCATGAAACTTGTTAAGGTCAGTTTTAAATATGAATGAGATGATTTTGCATCTATATCATCTAATTTTAATTATTAGTTTAGAAGGTATAAATTAGATTAAGTGTTTTAATTGGAGTTTGATAGTTAGATCAACATTTTAGCTAGTGGACATAACATGTGATGCATTATTTTGAGTATTAATAGCTTGAGTTGCACTATGAGTGTGGGATGAAGTAGTAGTATGAACTACACTAGTGGCATGAGTAGAATTGGCAACATAAAAGTAATAGTGGTCTGAGAATCACTAGTATCAAAAGATGCACTAGTATCATGGTTAATGGTATGGGTCTTTTGAAGAGGACCAATAGAATTCAAACCTACCATGTTGGTATAAATACCTAGCATGGAGGTTGAAAAAGACATAAAGGATGATGTCATGGTGTGTGAAGAAGATATAATGGAAGGAAAAATGTTGGGATGCAAATAAAGTCGTTCCCCTAAATTTTTGAGAAAAGGTAGGGGAGGGTGAATGGAATTATCCTATATGAGGACCCATCATGAGATTATATATGGTTAAAGGATCATTTCCACTATGTTAATGGAATTCATTTATGAAGAAGATAATTTTAGTTATGTACTCTAAATCACACTCATATTCTAGTGAGAACAAATGGTTTTATAATTAAGATGAATGGGGAGGAGTCTAATAGTTGGTAGCACAAGTGGAAACATGGTGATTAATCTCATCCATGGTAGGTGCCACAAGTTATGTCTTAGGAAAACTATTAGGGTTGGTAAAAACCATCATGTTTATTTTATTTAATTTTGTATTATCATTAGATAATAAATTTTTTATAAAGGAAATAGGTTGAAAACTTGGTGGAAAGAAGGATCAATTGGTAAGATACAAAGTTGAACTAATTGACAATGTCTTGTAAGTTAGGAAATAGAATAGGATATAAAGGACATAGTCATACAACTCAACAATGTAATGTAAATAGAGAAACTAAAAGGATGAAAATACATACATTCAAATAATCTAATTGTGTACTAAAGATAAATAGATCAAACATCCTTTAAGAGATTGAGTCAATATTGGTGACTTTGTTATAAAGAAAGAGATTTTTTTTCAATATAATAACTATGTGAATTAAATTAAACACACATGTAATTAAATTAATGGGTTTGATATAATTGTATCACACAACACAAAACATGCACCAACACTAGCTAGTAAAAGTTTTTCCATACAAAAATATAATGATCAAAGAGAAAACAACAATGAAAATTTTAATTTAAGTGTTCATTCATGAATGTTTTTAAATTATAATAAATTTTGAAACTAATGTGATAGAGACTTGGCTATAAGAAAGAATTAGAAAAGCAATCTATGAATAATCTCAGGTAGTTTAGGCTAAAAGGGATCTATATTGGTGATGGTACTAGATTTATATTAGGTCCTACACCCTTAATTCATAATCCCAAAATGATAAGGGTGTTAGATGTTTTTCTAATAGATACCATCAACCACATGTTTATACTTGGATAGAAAACCAAGTTGGCTTCCCCATTGGTGATGAAATCTAAGTAGGTAGACCTAGGGAATAAATTTTTCAATTATTTTTTAGTGTTAAATGATTTATTAGTGTGTGAAAAAGAGAAAAACAGTGTGTCTAATTGGGTAAAGTAAAAAAATCCTATTTAGTATATGTTTGTTACTCTAATAAAATAAGCAACATAAATAAAAAGTGAATTAATTACTAGCAAGCTAGGTTAATTCTTTTTTTTAAGAGTATAGAGTTAGTTCAATCAACAATGTATGAAAAATTATAGAATAGATTAAATAGGTTCACTCTTTTCTATGGAAGAAAGATCCATAATAACATAGTCAAATAGGTTGACCAAGTCTACGAGAGAGAAAATAAGCTAAAAAATTATGTCAATCTAGTCAACTAATTTTTTTGTAGGGTTACATTTTTATAGACTACAAGCTATGAAAAATAGAAATGATAGAGTAGGTAAGAATGAACCTTGATAAGTTTTGAATATGATTCATTTTGTTAATTTTATGTTGGGTTTCTTAAATTCTGATTTTTGTATTCTACTAATAGAGTCGACTAGGTCGATTAAGTTTCAAAACCTATATACTAAAAATAAGATGAAAATAGAGTCGACGGGGTTGATGAAGTATACAAACCTATGGTTTAAAATAGAACTGTATTGATTTTATTGATTGAGTTATTATTGGATAAGATCTACATAGAGAAAACAAAGTCATTTGGTGTTACGATGTATTAAACCTACACATAGAATGTTTGACTTTATTGATAGGTTTGATACAATACTATAAAAATAAAAATATATAAGATGATAATAAATGAATGCATGAAAGAAAACCTACAAGGATTATATTCACATTAGGTTCACCAAAATGTATAAAAGGGAATGTGAAGCTAATCTATAAATCAATCCTAGCTTGAAGAAGATAAATCACACTTGCCCATCCTCTTATTGGTACATTTAGACAATTGGGGTTATGACCAAGATGGATATACTAGACCTAACCAAGCGGTCCTTTATCAAAATAATATCACTAGAGAGGGTTCCAAAGCCTCTAGTCAAGTAACAACATGCAGTAAACCTGGCTATCTCCTGTGTTTTCTTATTCACAAAGTAAAATACAAAATTAAAGTAAAATTTAACATAATGCTGACCAAAGTTTATGGCATAAAATGTGTGCAATAAACATAAAATTAAACATTCCTAAAAGATATCTACTTAAGCCAATGTATAATAAATCCTAATGTATGAAGAGATAAAAATATAAGCTAACAAATGAAAATCTATCTAATTTAACAAGGAGGATCAAGACTCAGGAATACTTACCTTTGGAGATGAACCCATTGAGTCTTAATTTCTCCCTTGGCCAAGTTTATTCATAATAGATTAATTTGGTATGTAAGGATAACAAGGATATGTCATCTCTAGGTTACATGATTTCTCTATGCATACAAAAGACTTATCCATAAGATAAAATCTGTATCTCCAAGTGTAGTATCAAAACCTTAATAAATGTCCCTCAAGTAGAATGGTCGATAAGTAGATGCACAATATATGATTTTATTATTTTTATCTCTCTCTAAGAAATGATGGCAAGGATGTGTATATATAGCTATATCTAACCTTAAACCTTTTTGAAAGTTTAGTTGATAGTGTCAACCCAATTGACCTTGTATCATTAATTAAAAAATCAAATTAAGTCTTGGTATAGGTTGGCCAAGGCTGACCTAAACTTGTAATTTTTTTACTATGTTTTAAGTACAAGGTTAGTCCAGTCTAACATTGTTTGGAAAATGTCAAAAATATTTTTTTATTAGGTAGGGGTTATTTAAGGTGGTGAACTACCTAGAGGAGTGTGTAATAGAGATATCAAAGATTAAGTAATTATATAAGAGAGTTTTTTTAGGTTACAAATGGTGGTATAGGGGAAAAAAGTCTTGCAAATAACCAATAGTCTACCCACCCCTTTCCCAGTGCACCCTTTAAGGCATGTAATCAGAGAGATTGAGACTCAATAGGTTCTTATAATAGAGAAAGAATAAATCATTGACAATGTTTCTAAATATTATGTGTATTAAAGGACTACCCTAAGCATGACTTATATCTTAATACCATAGTTCATGTACTTAAATAGTGGAAACATTTATTGTTAGTTGTAACCCTTTCAAGGCACAATCTAATCACCATAGTTTAGAACACCTATTTTTCAAGGTGTTTTAAGTTCCTACTATTATAGGTAGATGTAATTTATCAATAAATTTTAGATGGACATATCTTATGTGAAGGGTAAGTAAAATTGAGTGGTTGATACACTCAACATACATGTCTATCTTGTTACCCTAGTAGTATTACAAGGAAATTTTAGAAACATTGTATTAAAATAGTAGTGTGAAGATGAATATAATGTAAAAATAAGTGGAGAACTAACTGTTGAGCTTTTAAAAAACATTAAATGATTTTTTTTGAATTAGATGGATTTACAAGGCATAATGGAAATTTTTATACCTAAAATAGATAATTTCATATGTTGTGCTAAATGAAGTGTGTATAATACCCCATTTTACTCATCCTGATGTCACAAAGATGATTCATGAGCTGAAGGGACACTATTTTTGGCTTGGGATAAAGTTTGACATTACCAATTTTATGGCAAAGTGTCTAGAATGTTAGCACATGAAGGCTAAACACTACCACTTAGGAGGCTTGTTTTACCTACATGACATACCTATGGATAAATGGGAAATAGTTTAATTAGATTTTATTGTTGGGCTGCCCAAATCTTGTAGTAGGCATGACACCATTTTAGTGGTAATTGACAAATCAACCAAAGTTGTCCACTTCATAGCTAGCAATTAATGAATGATGGTTCTGTGTTTATGGAATAATTAATTAAAGAAGTGGTATGACTAAAAGGTATAACAAAATTAATTATTTTAGATCATTATAAGTTATTAACTTTAATTTTTTAGTAAACCTTGATTTTAGTGTTTGATACTTGACTAAATTTCAGCTCTTCATATCACCCACAAATAGATTGTTAGACTAAGAAATTGAATCAAGTGGTTAAGGATATATTATGTATATATGTTGTGGACCAATAGTCTAAGTAGGAGGACTACCTCCATTTGATTGAGTTTTCCTACAATAAATCATACCATTCAGTACTAAAAATGGCCCTTTTTGAAGCTTTATATGGGTGGTAATTCCAAGCACCACTTGGTTGGTATGGTTTCGATAATAGGGATGTTGTTGGGCCTAAAATTATGCAAGAATATGATAAATAGATAACATTAACACATCAAAATTTGAAGATTTATTATAATTGATAAAAGAGCTATGTGGATAAAAATAAAACACTGCATGATTTTATTGATAATGACAAGTTATTTCCACATGTAAGACCACATAAAAGTTTGATTAAGTTTGGAAAAATCTCCAACTTGTCTCTACATTTTATTGGACCATTTTAAATTGTGGATAAGATTATTCCTATTTCATATTGATTGGCTTTACGACCTTATTTGTTAAAGATCCATGATGTAATTGACATTGCATTATTAATAAAATACTTACCTAATCCATCTCATGTGTTGGATTGGAAAAATATTCAGGTTATGGAAGAAGAAAAGATGTAGATGGATCTAGTGAAAATATTTTTTCATCATAGAATTAAACTAAGAAATAAAGGAATTCAATAAGTCCTAGTATAATGAGACCTGTTGAGTGAAAAAATTGCCACATGGTAAAACACAACTATTTAAATAGCACTGTTCATGGTTGTTTTGATTTATCATTGGGATGACTCCTCATTAAATGAGGAGGATTTCATGACCTATTATTTTGAAACTTTGTGATAGACTTTATTAGATGTGTTAGTGGCATGTGATTAATGGTTATCAAAATTTAAGATTTATTTGATGCTTACCTATGGTTATCTATTTGATATTATAATATTGTAGTACATTTTGAGCTTGCTTATGGATGATGTCATTAGTATAATTTTATATTGAGATTATTAGAATTTATTTTATTTATATATCTTTTCATGTAGAATAGATGCTACTAATGTCATGTTTTGTGGATGTTAGGCTCATAGTTACATAAGCTAAGATAGTGGTGGACTTTGTTAGTTGAGGAAATAAAGTTGGGGTAGTGATCAATTGGGTAAACATGAAATTAGGATATGAGATGAAATGGTAAAAAAGTCATTTAATCACCATGAGAAGTTGTATCTTTATTTAATGTATTCCTTCATCTTAGCTTCATTATTTGAGCCTATTCTAATATTACTATTTTTATTTATCTTGATTCTGATCATGTTCATATATAAATTTTATTACATTGATTGGTATCTTGTCTTGTGTCAGTTGGTGTGGTTATTATGCTTTCCTTGTTTATCTTAGCTATTTTAATATGATTTTCAAGCTTGTTATCATGTTAGTTACCTTGGTTCATGTTGTGATTAAAAACTAATTAATATTTAGTCATATGGACATGGATATATTACCAAAGGGACTTGGATAGGTCAATGATTTTTTATTATGTTGGCTTTAGAATTACATGTGATCTTGATCTAGTCCTTACATGGGAAAGAATTGACCCCCCATACATAATGATGTTATAAAAAATATTTTTTAGGCATATTAAGGCCAAGGGGGCCATGGATTATTATTTACTATCACTATTGTCATAAACAAAAATTAAGCATTGGATTATTAGGGATCATGATGGTGATAGGGTTATCTTCACCCAAAAAGAGTAATCAAGTAGTTATCATAGAAAATAATGCTATTTTAGTGTGTTGATTGAGGAAACCCTAAGGAGAAATGGTGGTCATGAGTTATGGAGGCTCAAAAATCACCTTGTAGACCTTAATGGTAGAGAGAAATTAGAGAAAAAGGCATGAGGTAAAGATGAGGTCGAGCCATGGGAAGGAGGAAGTTTTGGAAAGATTTGAAAGTTTGACAAAAGAAATCAGGTCAAAATTTCATCTTATTTTTCAAAGGGGTGGATTTTTACAAGTAATATTCTAAAATTCATAAATGGTAATGTTGATACCCTGGTTTCCTAAAATTGATTTTTCCCTATATCTTTATTATATAAATAATAATAGGTTTAAGAGGATTTTGTGAAACTTGTTGATGAATGATCCGAGCAACAATTTAGGCGGCAATTCGGGTGACAGTTCCACCCCAATTGATGACAGAACTTCTGGGAGCCATAACTTTTGCACCGTAGCTCCAATTGACTCACCGTTTGAACCGTTGGAAAGATAAGAATGAGGAAAACATTGTGAGATGGCATATATATCTGATCAATGAATTTTTACCCAATAAAACCCAATGGAAGTTCCCCAAATTTCAATTTTAGTAGTGCAGTCTAAAAATAGTAAGTTTCTAAAAATAGTAATTCCTTAAATTATGTATTGTTTTAAATCTTGTAAGTCAAACCACTTAATATCCCTCAAGATTGGTGACCTTCCACATCATACCCATGCTTTCAAAATGTGTATAAATTAATAGGTAACCTGAAATGTGAAGACAAACATCTCTTCCCAGAGATAAGTATATATTTGTATTACGATCTTGAGTAATACTACATCTCTTCTTAAAGAATTCATTGTTACTATGTTATTTCTATGTTATTAAAATATTTATCAACTAAAACTTCTATGTTTTGGATCAATGAACCTGTAAGGTCTACAAAAAAATCAATTATAATCTTCCATATATTATCTATTCTAGATATGAATTGGTTTAATGTTACTATGTCTCATATATATCCATTTGGTGTTTTTAAAATATACTTATGCTTGGATTTTGAACTTGGTTTTATCTACAAAAATTTTAAATGCTTTTAGTTGAAACCCTAGTTGGGTTTTTCACTCTTCTAGTTGTGTTGTATGAAATGGCAAGATGGGTTTTTATTACTATTTACATAACACAACTTGGGTAGTAAACAATAAGATCTTGCTAGGTTTTATTTATTTTTATATAAACTCATAATTGTGGCCAAGTTATTTCATTTCTATTTATGCCTAAGTCTTACTTATTTTTAATTTTTTATATGTAAATTTATTTAATGGTTATTACATTTAATTTACCATATTTTTATTAAGCTTGAATCCATGGTGTAAAGGGGTCAAGTTAATAGTTCCTATCTCTCTTCCATTAAGCTTGTTGAGATAAAATCAGGGATATGACTGTTAGTTTTCAAGGTGAAGAATTTTTTATATGACCTCTTTATTATTATTATTATTATTATTATTATTATTATTATTATTATTATTATTATTTTTTATTATTATTATTATTATTATTATTATTATTATTATTATTATTATTATTTTTAATGGCCAATAGTTGAGCTCAGGCTTATGTGATTGAATACAAGCTTTGCATTTTAGTATGGTGTTTTTTTTTCCCTATTTGGGTTTTGAATGTAACTGTTATGGTTACTATTGGTTATGAATTGAATCTCATTTTTCTTACAACATCACCCTAAAGCTCTAATTCTTGGTTCCACCACTCAGTTGATGGTTGGGGTGGTGAGGTCCATGTATTGGGGGGCTTAAAAGATGGGTCATGGTGGTTCATCTCATGTTTGGGTCATTTTTTAATGGTTTCTCATTCTCTATTGAGTTACATGGTTTTCATTATTGTTTGGATAAAATGAAATTACTCTCTACCTATAGCATGTTTATTTGAATCATTCTATCTATTTATTAATTCATATAACACTTTTTACAATGTAAAAGTATTCATACCCAATATACCTTGTCAAATGGTGTTATAATGATTTTATACTGATGGTAGTTGTGAGTTCTTGGTTGATATACCTTAGTCATTTTAAACTCATTATCATATTAGAAAAGTATTACAACCTATAGTGATGGGTTAGTATGAATAGTATGACTGATAAGTGGAAGTACTATTACATTAGATGTTGAGATGGAAATAGTATGCTATTTAGAACACTCAGTTGGGATTAGATTCTTCATATGGTTATGTATCTTAATTATATTGTCTTAATATTTATTAGGTAATTTATACCTTAGAAATTTATAATAAATTTTGGATAATGTTGTTAAATGAATGTCAAAATTGAATGATAATTCTATCCTATTCTCTTAGCCTATAGATGGAAACTATTTCCTTAGTAGAGGCTTGTGTTTAAGGAAAAATAAAACATGTTAAACTAAGTAGTATTGTATATAAACTATTATGTATTACATTTGTTATATCTTTGATCTTTTTTAGAAATATCCATGATATTTCATTGCATAGGGACCATTACATGATATGGAAATATGCCTAGTAAGCTACATCTAAGTATGATTGAACTTGAGCTAATATACTATCTTAGTGTGTGAAATAATGCAATTTTATAGTATGCTAAAAATTAATTTTTGAGTGTCATTAGCTCATTAATATCATTATGATGATGACCAAGTTATCACTAATGATAATTGAATAGGTGAAAAATGTAGAAAGAGGTAAATGTATGATATTTTTTATAATTAAATTATTCTATGAGCTCAGTATGAAGTAATTTTATGGTTTGAATATGGGTTAGCCCCATTGTGGGTAAGTAAGTTTTCTTTAGAAAAATAAACCATTGTTTTTAGTCATATTTTTTTGTATATAATTGGATCTAGAAAGTTATTTAATAGTGTTTGTAATGTTGAAATTAGATGTTTTATAGTGACACTGTGGGGTAAGTATTCCATAAATTCATTACATAAGTTTCTCGATCATAAATTGTATATAATAAATGATTTTTTATTTTATATTAACATCAATGATATTTAAAAATTTATTTCATACCAACAAAAGTATAAAGGAGTATGAAATTGTGATTCTATCAATATTTGAATCAAGTGTTATAAAACTTATGTAGTTTAAAAGAAATTGTTTCATATTAGATTGTTTCATATATGTTGTGTTGAAAGACATAATATTGACTAGGAAAGTTAGTGTTGTAGGCATGTAATGGTGTAATGATTGTAGAAGTTGAAGATTATGAAGTTATTAAATTAGACAAATGACTATAAGGATATAATGAAGTTAACATGGAATATATTATATAAATAAAGCAAATGCAAATGTATAAATTAAATGCAGGTATATCTAAAATTGTGTTAAGTGTAAAGTGGAAGGACATGCTGAAATGATCTCTAAAATTTATAAGACCATGGTATAATGATCTAGAGGGGATAACACCATTGCATATTCCTTTCTTATGTAAAGTATAAAAATCAATGCATCCTTTAAACCTAATATGTTATTATGGATGTTATGGGTGTACATTTGTCATTAATGACCTTGGGTATGGTAAAAGTCCTTGATTAAATATAAGTATGATAATTCTTTAGCATTATAAATATTTACTTGTATGAATGAAATGTTCTATTTTACCGATAATGATTAAAATGAGATCAATTTTGGATAACCAGAAAATTATGATCAGTGTTAGCCTATTCCCCAATGATGTAAATATTATGTGATGGTTTGGGTACTTACTATAAAATTCCATGTATCTCGAATGTGAGAAATAGTGTTTTTCTACATGAGCCACACATTAGACTTCTATAGATTTGAGTTGTTTAAGTAGAGTAAGGACACTTAGGTGGTGCTATTGGGAAGGTGTTTTCCACCATAAAATTTAGAGCTTATTGTTATGAACCACATATCTATATGCCTTGAACTACATGGAGATTTCATATGGTAATAATCTTCCTCATATAATATTGTAGGGGTAATTACCCCAATTAAGGGCTTATTGTGTTTAAATTTGTTTATGGGATTGTATGTGTAATAAAATAAACCAAAATACATGTAGTGGAACCTATTCATAATTCTATTTTGCACTCTGAAAGTAATGACACTCAATTTTTTTTTGGGTCATTTCAGACTACCACTTTGAATTCTCTATCAATGTTACAATAAATGAAAACATGTTTTCTCCTCAATGTGAAGTAAATTTTTATAACATGTCCTCTAGTTTGGAAAATAAGTAATAAAAAATAATTTTTCTACCTTAATGAAATAACTCATTATGTATAGTAGATAAGATTGCATTTTTAAGCCACTAGAGAGGCTCAATCATAATAGGCTCAAATTACATTAATAATTGTTCTCTCTAGAATCTCACTTAAATGACTACTTTTAGGTATATTTGGGTGATGTAAGCTATTGAGACTATATATGAGGAGTCATAAAGCTATGTAAGATGAGAAAAACCTATTGTTAGTTTCATATGATTTAAAAGCTTGGCATAAACAAATACAACAAGGGGTTTGTTGACCAACGAGTGAAGAATTGTTTAGGGAAAAATATAAACAATATAGGGATATAATACCATGAAAATGAGGCTAATAATATATCCCACATGTTTCTTTGGGAAAAAAATAATGCCTCAACCAAATATTATAGTAATGGAGCAAAAAACTAGTTTTTTTACAATAAATAACTCAAGATTTCAAACTAATAATACCAACAAATAAAATTAGATAAGTGTGTTAGAGGTAAAATAACTAAGAGTAGGGGGGGTGAATTAGTGATGATAGATAGTCCAATTCAATTCCTAAGTCTTAAATGTTCATCACATACAGTCATGATACATACAAATTAACCATTATAATGAACAAGGAAGATATAGCAAGATCAAGAATGTAACACATGATATATGTCATAAAACCTCTTGGGGGATAAAACCCAATGAGACCTAAATTATGGAATATAGTTTTATAAAGAAAAGATTCAACATTTAGACCAACACCAACTAATCAAGGAATACCCATTCCTTAATTTGGTGAAATACCCATCCCACTAAGAGGAACTACCCCCCTAGGTAACCAAACATCAACCTAGTTACCTTGATCTAATATTCACCTCTGATATTACTTAATCTACACTTGAGGATGTACTTATATTACTTTCTCTCTTTCCCCTTTATACTCTCACAAAATTTCACACATAAGCAATGCATCCAAAACACCCTTTTGGATCACTCTTAACTTATTGACACATACACAATCAAAAAACATAAAAAAACTTAGTCAAAAAATTAGAAACATGAATTTTAGGTCATGAAAAAACTCCTCAACCTGGTCTACTCTTCAATACATCCACTAAACACTCTCACTAAATCAACCTCTAGGGATTACTCACTCAATCTACCTCTTATAGGCTCATTAGGTCTAATAACCTATGTGTTCACCTTCATCAGGTTGATAAAACAATCATGACTGGTGCTATTCACTCTCTATTGGTATTCAATGACTTTTACCTTATCTTTAAAATTTATCTCCTTCACTTTGTTCCACACAATCTCAACTCACACAAATGGGCCAATAATGCCTTGTATTTATACCACTCTCTTGGTATAATCCATCTTGGTCATCGAATATGCATACCATACTTGTTATACCTTTGAAATAGGTCCATATACATGTTACATGTAATAAACACACACTAGTTAGGTTGGACAATACCTCATTATCCCTAAAACACCATTAGGTCTTGGTGAGACCTAAAATAATTAGGCCTTCATACTCACACGTTACATGTGAGACTAATTGTACCACCTTAATCCTTTACCAATTCTTAAAACACATAATATATTTTCCCAATATCTAATTTATCACTCTCATATAGGTCCATGCCACCTATAAAAAAAATAAACACTTGAACCCACTAATTAGGTCTCCTCATTCTTTAGGCCTTCATACACAAAAAACATAGTCTCAAACTTTTGAAGCAACTACTCAATTATTTCACATATACATATGATTATATCACATGGGTGAATCCTTTATGACCTCTAAATTTATTTCATTTTCTTTAGACACTTTAAAATAGGCTTTAAGCACTCAAAACAACTCTCAAAAAATGACCAATCAGATTGGTTATATGCAATCAAAATAAAGTCAAGCTATTTTGACTCTCCATATCTCATCATGGGCATATCATGACATAAAATAATTTATCATAATCATTATATAATTATAGAACATATCCATACTCATTTTATTCTTCAATTCTACTCATAACACCTTTAACTTACCTGTATAAAATGGTCACTCAAACTATGAGTGTATTCATTAAACATAGTCAACTTCTATGACTTTGTTCATATTAAATATAGATTTATAAAACATATAAAATCCAATAGTTATTTAATTTTTAAAAATTTAAATAACATCAATAATCTGTCAAATACCCTTCTCAAGTTACTTGTAGAACATGCTCAAACTCATAGTCAAATTTGGAGCTTAATATCTACAACTGTATGAACATTCCAATATTTAATCAACTTTTTTGGATGAACCCTGAATTAATTTACAATTTTTACTTTTACACCATCAATAAATTAATTATATATCAAAATATATTAGAAAAATACTATAGACTAGTTTTCCCTTTGCTAATTCAAATACCAATGGTCATTATGTAAATGCAAATATTTCAAACACATGTCTTCATCTTGTGTTCCCTAAAATATAAATCACATTTGATCCATATATCTCCTTGGTAATATACTAATCTTTATCTTGCATCCATCATCATTGATCTTAGGTCCTCACTTTTGAGATTAAGCCACTTGGGAGCCCTTGTGCCCTCTATGTACCATGTAGTTAGTCTCTAATGAACTTCCACCACTTCACATCTCCACATGCCTTTTGAGTATACTTCAACATATTTACTTAAAACTCACCATTGATCTCTATCTTCATGATCATATGCTCACCATTGGATATTTATCTATCAAATTAGACACTCATCGTTATATCTTTGCATGATCATATGCTCACTTTTGGATCTTCATCTGTTAGATTAGATTCTCACCATTAGATATTTTGAATATTCACCATTATATCTCCTCTTGTAAATTTGGCCAAGTATAGAAACCACTACAATCTACTTGGAAATCCAAATTTGTACCTTAATAAATTTTGTTATGCTCAACCTCATGACCTAAAATTTGAATCACATGATCACCTTTCATAGGGAAGTCCATCAATGTATCAAACTACTTGTGAAACCTTCACACATGTGAAATATGACATCATAAATTTTCTTACTTGGATTTATCTATCAATATGACTACTTGAGCTTAGACATTCATATGATTGCTTTGATGAATTCCATTCATTTTCATAAGTACTCCAATCACTCATAACACCCCATAGGGTCTCTATAACATGTCCATACCATCAATTGCCTCACTAATTCAAACACTAAAGGACAATGCAAGAACACTAAAGCTCATTGAATCACACTTTCTCATTGTCATTCTATCACACATGACATGTTATCAACATGCTTTCTCACCTTAGAGATATCATTGACAAGCCTCCAACAATCTCCCCCTTTGTCATTTTTGTTAATCACTGATACAAATCTTATTCTTATACTCTATATCTCTTTAATTCCTTTTCCCCCTATTGACACAATGGCAAAGTGGGCTCATCTTCTGATGTTGAGGACCTACAAAGACTTCAATAACCAACAAAAACATAGGACCACCTCTGAGAGATGATACAGACTCCCACTAATAATGTGCATACTTCTTCTTACATTGATATTCTCAAAAATGATCCATGGATACACTCTTATTTGATCATACATAGCTTCTATGAAGACAAAACATATATGAACATCAAAAATTTCATGAGCTTACCTTGAAAACATTAAGAGGGACTCCCCCTAAGTCACATGATCTTAGGCACCATTTTGAGCATCTTCACATATTTTTACAATGATGAATCAACATAATTACCTTCATACCCTCTCTCACAAATTTGAATACACAGTCCTCTGATCCTAGGACCTGACCATTTATAAAGCTCCTTTGTTTATGCATGAGGATTCAATATATTGTGAAAGCACTTAACTTGGTTTGATCAAGTCATCATATCAACATTCTTGAGTTCACATCTATATAAAACTTATTCATATCTCCATTATGACTTGAACATATCACATATGTTTCCCCTCACATCATGCACAACCCTTCAAGTTTCTCTAACTATTTGATTTATCTCCCCCTAACTCCATGCTCTATTTCAAAATAAAATTCAACACATCTTTAGTTTATCTCACAATATAATATCTTAACAACTCATCATCATTGATTTCACATCTTTAGTTGAGTTGATCCACTTGAGCTGATGAAGCATACCAAACAACACAAGCTTATTAAACTAAAGCATGTTACAAATGATCCCCCTTAGATCATAACCATATATATAACTAAGATATATTCCTTGACACATCTTACTCTTAAGAAACATGTTAAAACATCATACCACACTCTCAAGACACTTAAGTTAGATTTCCATAAATCCATACCAATCTCTAAACTTTTAGGTCTCAAAAGTCACCATACTACTGATCAAAATAATAAGAACAAACATAATGTATATTGAATCACTTGAAACCAACATCCCAACTACTTTTAAGGCACTACACTAGATCAAGCTTCCTCACAAGAAAAACTATGGATAAATTCTTATTACATGCATACCTTTCTTCTAATGCAACTCACCTTCATGGATTTATTATCATGAAACACTAGCCAAGACCCAGCAAGCATCTACCATGCTTCCTCTTTCTATAAAGTGTCTCCTTCAAACTGAAAGAGAGACATCGCTTTGACATAGTGAGACCAAAAGTCCTAAAAAATAGTAGACTCCCATATCTCTATACTCTCATTTAACTTTTTATCCTACCTTTTGACGTAGTGGATTGCACCTGGGGCAGGAGGCTGAGCTCCTGCCTTCCACACGCAACAATGGAAACTCCCCTCTCACCTGTGGGACTAGCAAAGCTGGAGGGGAGAGTCTCTAGGTAAGGGCTAGCTCCCTTTGATGCATTTGATTTGTTTTAGTAAGTGCTAACATGTGTGTGTGTGTGTGTGTATGTGTGTGTGTGTGTGTGTGTGTGTGTGTGTGTGTGTGTGTGTGTGTGTGTGTGTGTGTGTATATGTATATATATATATATGTACATACACACACACACATATATACACACACACACACATATATATATATATATATATATTGGGGGGGATGAAAAGGGAGAAATATTGCAGGAAAATAAATCTACTCTAAGGAGGTGATGCACCAAAATAAATTGACCTTCTCACACTCACACTTAAAATCAGACAAACACATACATACACTTCAAACTTGGTAGAAGGACCAAGCTGCAAGAAACTTGGCAATGAGGCTTTAATGGAAAATATAGAAAACAAAGATTCACAAAAGGTGTTGTGAAACACACACTGTATGTAATTTCTTCTATTTTTGCACTTCTAAATATAGCTCTCCTTGTCAGCTGCAAAAATGGCACCTTGTAGACACTAGATATGTTGGTGTTGAACCTATGAAAGCATCAAGAAACAATGACTAAACATAAACTAACAGTCAAGACATACACAAAGATATCTAACCAAGAAAGAGGTAAAAAATATGTTTATTGATTCAGGTGAAATTTTGCTAGGGCTAGGCCTTACAAATGTGGAAGATGATTACAAAAATGGCAACTCTCTAGTATATAGAGGAAGAAAAGAGGCCTTTTGGTGCCCTTTTTACAAGTGGCCCATGTGCCTTATGAGCATTAGGAAGAGCAGGCCACTTAAAACATCAATGAGCATGCATCCTTTGTCTACTTGTAAGGCTACTTCTTCAAGGTGATTACATGGTTTATCTACTCATAAATGCAAAATGAAGAAAGCCAGTTCCACTACTAGCTATTTGCACCTCCCAATGGTCAATTTGTAGGCACTATATCATCTACCAAAATAACTTCTTGAATTGGCACCTCCCTTTGCCACCTAGACTATCTGCTCACTCCTACACTTGGCACTTTTGTCTTTTCCCTACCTTGTCTCTTTCTAGCTCTTTCAGCCCTCGGGGCTATCTCTGGGTGGGTCACTACATTTTTGGGCCTTTTCCATGGTTGGCACTTAGGCATTTAAAAACTAATGGCCTTTTTGTTGGTTTAAATTTGGCATCTATGTACCCATCATTGTTTGAAAAATAATGGCTACTTCACCTTCTTAAAGTTGACGGAATCTAGGACGTCACCATCCTTAAAAATTCCCTTCAGACTTTTTGATTTTGATCCTACACATTAAAATGGAGGCATTGAACCAAGTGATTGAACTAGCTCATTAGTTCAATGCTGTACACCGATGAACTCACTGAAGTGTTAAGCCAAAGTGCCAAGGTGTTGAACCAATGCGTTGAGCCAACTCATTGAACTGGACCATTGAACAAGTCTGTTGAACTTTGCTGATTGAACTAAAGCCAAAGAACTTGAAGATTGAACCAAGCACCTGCAAAGTCTGTAGAAACTCCTAGACTTGTGCAAAATCAAAAAATGAATTGGCCTTAAATAGCAAGGGAAGAATGGGACCAAATTTTTTTCCCTGTTGGGAAAAAATGGTCAACATATTAACACCTCCCAGGGGAAGCATGCCTATTATGCTTAGAATCTAGTTGCCTTAAAAGTCCATTGGGCATGGGGTCAGATTGTAACTTTAAAATTAGCAACAGCCTCGATAAATTCTAGAATCAATCACGTAGATTCAATCCAAGAGTAAAAGAAAAATGCACATAAAGCTAAGAAAACTACTTATGCAAAAAACACTTAGGGAAAGTAGGAAAAGAGACTGAAAACAAACTACTATATACAGCTAACCAAGAAAATTTTTCTTCCTCCTGGGTCAAAGGGAAAGCTTCTTAAGTACCCTTCTTAGCAAGAAGACTTATGGTGGAATGCAAGTAGTTGAATGAAAAGAAGAGCTGGTGACCTGATCCTCTTACCTATCACCTGATTTGGCTTATACCTGAGTGGAGAATCAAACATGCTTCCAATGTATATGTACTCTATTTGTTCTTGGAAGTTTGCCTCCTATTGGTTCTTCAGGCTTGTGTATCTCATCAAGAAATCAATTGCTGCTAGTTCATCACCATATGCCCCTTGATACACACCCTTGACAGGCTTGCTCTCTTTTACCTCATGCTCAGGTTCCACGATATGACCATCTTCCTTGATGATTTCAAAGAATATATCTTTAGATTCACTAACCTCCTAAATGGGTAAATCTAAAAAATTGTAGCCTCTTTGCATGCTTGTTTGAACCCCAATGTTGCCTTCTCCACTCTTAACTAGCTCATAGCCTCCTTGAAGAATAGTGTAGCCCGCCTCAATGACTTTAAACAAATCATTCAAAGCATGAACAAGAGATTTTCCATGCTCCTCCATGTCACCTAAGGTGATCTCTTCATCCGTACTCATGAAGTCTCCTTGGTCAGTCATAAACTGAGCATAATCTATATCAAGCAAGGCCTGATAGCTTTCTTAGAGGTGTATGGATGGAATGTATTCAGACATGGAATCCGCTATTTGTTCTAAAACATCCATCACAGGTTCATTGAGGAGACCTGCTCTGAACTTCAACTCTACAATCCACCTATCTATATTTTCCTAGAAAAGCCTTTCCCAGAAGTCACAATCATCATTGGGAGTAGGAGTAGCCCCATCTTCTTCAAGGTTTTGAGCAAAACCTTTCTCTTCTTCCTCCTTTCTACCCCAATATTCCACTATTTGCTTCCAACTCATGATCTTAGGATAGGAATCTTGCTCCTGTGAATAGGCATCAACTTTATCCTCTTCAAGGTCCTGAGTTGGTTCATGATGTTCCTTCTTCCAGCTCATAATTTAGAGATCATGTTGAAAGACTTAAGGAGGTTGGGGGAGATTTGGGAGGGTCTGCTCATGTACAGGAAGAGCTGTCTGAAAAGAGGCATGCTAAAAAGCTAGGCACATGAGATTGAGGGTAGGATCGATTGATGCATCGGATGAGCTAGAAAGACCAAGTGCCATCTGATAGAAAGGATTTGGCATACAAGAGGTAGTTTTATCTAGAATAGGAGGGGGTAGACCTTGGGCCAAAATTTCTTGATTTTCGTCCCTCCACTTTACCAATATTTCATCAATATTGAAATTAGCTTATGGATTGGTGGAAGGGGTGTCTTTTGGCGTCAGCTCCCCTACAAGGTTTGAAAGCTCCATCTCTCTTTCTCTAAGTAGTCTCATCCTAGCTTCCAATTCTTCAATCTGCTTAGCTAGATTATCTCACCTTGTACTTCTTGGAGAACATGGGAAACACCATAGAGATGGGGAGTGTATGAAGATTGTCATGAAATGCAAGGAGCTTCTTGAAGAAGGGTGGGGGGAAATTGAAAAGGACTAACACTAACCTCATCTTTTACCTCACACTCTTGGACAATGTCTTTTGCCCCCTTGCTATTCCATGACTCAACCACTTTATTCCAGCTCAAGATCTTTGAACTGGGGATCTCCTTTGGGGGTGATGGGGCCATAATGTGAGAGGGTAGCGAAGATTTAGATTCTACTTCCCTTGCTTCCAAAATAGACTAATGCATCTAAAGATTTGCCAATTCAATCTGTCTATCAAGATTAGATTTAAACACAAGATTTGTTATTTCAGAACTCTCCCCAACATGATTGGGGAAAGGACTTTGACAGGCTTGACTTGGCTCATAAGTAGGGGTTGTATATGATTGATATGATGCTTGGGGTAGAAAGTATGCAGGTTGATAGACTTGTTAAGGTTGCCTCTCACAAATACTCAACTTTTCCTCCAAAGATGCAATCAAACCGCTCACATCCAACATCTCATTTGTAAGCCTGTGCCAATTGGCTCTTTTAATAGGAGCCCATTCCTTCTTAACCTGATCCAGTGAATTCCTCACTTGATGGATGATATGATAAATAATTTCTTGGTCACATCCCCTTCTGGTGTCAAGATTTATTACATATTTTTTGTATCCCAGTAGTGCTCACTTGAAGGTAGAAATAGGTTGATTGGCAAAGAGACTGGGTTGAGTGGGAGAAGTGACGTAATGAGAAGACTAGGCATAAGGCTGATATAACTCATGATAGGGTTGGGACTGGTCATATTGAACTTGATAAGGATCAACATAAGGATGGTAAGGATCATAACCATGCTAACCAAGGAAAATAGGGTCCATGGCTCTGAATGATGGGGGTATATATACCAAAATATGCTTCTTGATGGTATGGTACCAGAACTGCTTAACCAGTTGATTTAACTCAGAGTCACCATTGGTGTTTGATGCAAAATCCCCCAAAGGCTGGTCAGTTGAAGAACACACCAAAAATTCTTCAACTCTGTTGACATAACTTGTCCTAGTTGGTCCCATCGAGCATGTCAAAAATTGTTGATGCAGTGGATTGCACCCAGGGTGAGAGGCCGAGCTCTTTCCTTCCACACACAACAATGGAAACTTGCCTCTCACCTATGTGACCGACGAAGCTAGAGGGGAGAGTCTCTAGGTAAGGGCTAGCTCCCTTTGATGTATCTGATTTGTTTTAGTAAGTTCTAACATATATATATATATATATATATATATATATATATATATATATATATATATATATATATATATATATATATACATATATATATAATGGGGGGGATGAAAAGGGAGAAAGATTGCAGGAAAACAAATCTACTCTAAGGAGGTGATGCACTAAAATAAATCAACCTTCTCATACTCGCACTTAAAATTAGACAAACACATACATACACTTCAAACTTGGCAGAAGGACCAAGCTACAAGAAACTTTGCAGGGAGGCTTTAATGGAAAATACAAAAAATAGAGATTCACCAAAGGTGCTGTGAAACACACACTATAAGTAATTTCTTCTATTTCTACACTTCCAAATACAACTCTCCTTGTCAGCTATAGAAATGGCACCTTGTAAATGTCAGGTATGTTGGTGTTGAACTTGTGAAAACATCAAGAAACAATGACTAAACATAAACTAACACTCAAGACATACACATAGATATCTAACCAAGATAGAGGTAAAAAATGTGTTTATTGATTCAAGTGAAATTTTGCCAAGGCTACGCCTTACAAATGTGAAAGATGATTACAAAAATGACAAGTATCCAATATATAGAGGAAGAAAAGAGGCCTTTTGGTGCCCTTTTTACAAGTGACCCATGTGCCTTACAAGCATTTGGAAGAGCAGGCCACTTAAAACATCAATGAGCATGCACCCTTTGTTTGCTTGTAAGGCCACTTCTTTAAGGTGATTACATGGTTTGTCTACTCATAAATGTGAAATGAAGAAATTTGATTACAATGCTAGTTGTTTGTACCTCCCAATGGTTAATTCATAGGCACTATATCATCTATCGAAATAAATTCTTGAATTGGCACCTCCCTTTGCCACTTGGACTATCTACCCACTCCTACACTTGGCACTTTTGTCTTTTCCTTACCTTGTCTCTTTCTGGCTCTTTCAGCCCTCAAGGCTATCTCTGGGTGGGTCGCTACATTTTTGGGCCTTTTTCATGGTTGGCACTTGGGCATTTAAAAACCAATAGCCTTTTTGCTAGTTTAAATTTGGCATCTGTGCACCCATCATTGTTTGAAAAACAACAGCTAGTTCACCTTCTTAAAGTTGATGGCATCTAGAACGTCACCGTCCTTGGAAATTCCCTTCAAGATTTTTGCTTTTAATCTTGCACATTGAACTAGAGGCATTGAACCAAGTGATTGAACTGGCTCATTGATTTAATGTTGTGTGTCGATGAACTCACCAAAGTGTTAAGCTGAAGTGCCAAGGCATTGAACCAACGCGTTGAACCAAATTGTTGAACTGGACCATTGAACAAGTCTATTGAACTTTGTTGATTGAACCAAAGTTGAAGAACTTGAAGATTGAACCAAGCACCATTAGAGTCTATAGAAACTCCTGGACTTGTGCAAAATCAAAAAATGAATTGGCCTTAAACAATAGGGGAAGAAGGGGGCTGATTTTTTTGCCTTGTTGGGCAAAAATGATCAACACTACCTCATCATCAAATTGACTTTAAATGGATCAATAACTTCATTTTTTGCTTTAGACTTGTCAATAAATGTAGACAATAGAAACTCTTGACTTTCCTTCACGTCTATCATGGCAAACAAACCATCTTTGGTCTCAGTCTAGTCTCTCTTAATAGGCTTAGGTTTCCATAACCATTTGTGACCTCTTCCTTGGACACTAGGAGCTCTGTATACCTTATTTTGTTTTGAGAACAATCAACCTATTCTTGAAATGCCTAGCAATGTGACAAACTCTATGACATTTGAAACAAACAAGATCATTCATAAATTTTTCTTGATGATGATTGTGATCTTTCTTTGATTGATTTATTCTCCTCTTGCATTCTCTAGCAATGTGGCAAAATTGTTTGCATGCATAATAATGACTCTAGGATGAATATCTCATTGCATTGGTTTATTTAGTTGGTCTATTATCTTGCACTATAGGATCATTCTTGAACTTATCTTGATTAAATGGTCTTTGCTTGAAGAAATTAGCAATGTGACTAATTCTTTGACAACTATAGTAAATAATGTCTTTCATACCTTTTTATTGAATATGAAAATTATATCCTTTTGGCTGATTACTTCTTCTAATACAATTCTTTTCTCTATAACCAACAAGATGACAAACAAAACAATGGCCCATAAAATATTTGGCATACATTTAAGCACTTGGCTATTTGATTGGCTTCTTGGTTTTGCTCTTGACTTGATCTATCTTGTTGATGTTCATGCTACCAACCTATTTATCTTGTTCTGATTTATTTTGATCTTGTTCAAGCTTTCCTATCTTGATTATGACCTTTTCATGCTCATCCTTTAGGGAAACAAGATTAATCTTCAATTGAACACATTCATCTTATTTATATCTCAT
Organism: Torreya grandis; assembly: GCA_037957365.1. Classification (NCBI taxonomy): domain Eukaryota; kingdom Viridiplantae; phylum Streptophyta; class Pinopsida; order Cupressales; family Taxaceae; genus Torreya; species Torreya grandis. Next base: position 915,822 of record JARHVA010005614.1, on the reverse strand, counting down.
GCTTGAACTTGTAGCCTCTAATTGAATTTTGAGATAATTTATGATCTCTGTATCCTCCTTAGCTTCTTTAGACATGTCATCCTTCAATCTACATGCTTGTTCTTCCATATACTTGATCATTTCTTGATTTTCCTTTTCCTCTCTCATGGACTTGCCTAAAAAACTCCCTTCAAGAGACCTAACTTGTGCTTGAAGACCTTGGATCATATTCCTCATTTTATAAGTCTTCTTCTTTTTCTCCTTTAGTTCATGAAGTACACCCATGAGTTTAGCTTCTAGATCAACTTTTTATTCCTCAGTGTCATATACTACTTCTTCTCCACTATCATTGAAAACTTATTCATCATCCATGATGTTCTTTTATTTTGAACAACTTTCCTATTTACCCATATTGTACCTTAGATCACCTTCAAGTGGTTAAAATTATAATGAAGGTCATGCTATGGTACTAATTGTTATAGGTACAATCATTAAAAGGGGGTGAATCAGTGATAATAGATAATCTAATTCAATTCCCAACTCTTAAACATTTAGCACATATAATCATGATGCATACAAATTAACCATTATAATAAACAAGGAAGACATAAAAATATTAAATACATAACACATGATATATGTACAAAATCCCCTTGGGGGATAAAACCACTAAATCCTAAAATATGGATTACAATGTTATAAAGATAAGATTCAACATTCAAACCAACACAAATTGTTTAAGGAACATCCATCCCTTAATTTAGAGAGACACCCATCCCATAAAGAGGAACCAACTCCCTAGGAAACCAAACATCAACCTAGCTACCTTGATCTAATATTCACCTCTGATACGATGTCTTCTATACCTAATAATGAAATTCTCTTACTTGTTCTCCTTCCCTTTTACACTCTCACAAACTTGCACACATAATCAATACATCTAAAATACCATTTTGGATCACTCTTCACTTCTTAGTACATACAAAATCAAAAAAATTAAAAAAAATCTATCACAACATAAACAACATGACCTATAGGTCATGTACACAATCCTCAACCTAATCTATTCTTCAATCCATCCACTAAGCACACTCAATCATCCTCTAGGGCTTACTCAATTTACCTCTTACAGGCTCATTAGGTGCAATGACCTATGTGTTCACCTTCATCACCTTGATCAAACAAGCATGACTGATTTTCTTCACTCTCTATTGGTCCTCAATGACTTGTACCTTCTCTTTCAAATTTTCTCTCCTTTGCTTGGTTCCACATAATCTCCACTCACATAAAAAGGCCAATGATTCCTTGTATTTATACCACTCTCTTGGTATAACCCATCATAGTAGGATAAGATGCTTACGATACTTTTTATACCTTTGAAATAGGTCCTAATACACATTAAATGTAATAACCACACACTCCTTAGGTTAACAAATACATCATTATCCCCAAAATACCATTAGGTCTTGGTGAGACCTAAAATAATTAGGCGTTCATACTCACATGTTACATGTTAGACTACTTAGACCACCTTCATCCTTTACTAATGATTTAAACACATAAAATATTTTTCCAATGTTACCTTGTTCACTCTCATATTGGTCCATCCACCTAGAACACCAACTCAACATTTGAAACTAGCAATTATGTCTCCTTGCTCTCTAGGCCTTCATACACAAAAAATATAGTCTCAAACTTTTGAATCAAACACTTAAATATTTCACATATCCATGTGATTATATCATGTGGGTGAATCCTTAAATACTTTGCAACTCCTTCATGTTATTTAGACACTTTAACATAAGATCTAAGCACTCAAAACAACTCTCTAAAAATGACCACTCAGACTGGTTATGTACAGTCAAAATATAGTCAAGATATTTTGACTCTCCATATTTGATTAGGGCCATATCATGACATCCAATACTTTATCATAATCCTTAAGGACTTATACAACATATCCATACTCATTTTCTTCTTAAATTTATCTTAGAACACCTTCAACTTACCTCTGAAAGATGGTCATTAAAACTTCTAGTATATTCAATAGACATAGTCAACTTGTAAGCTTTTGTTCATACTGAATATGGATTTTTCAAACCTCTAAAATCCATAAATATGGTCATCATGGAGTTAAAATAGTCTCCAATAGTTAGTTCAGTTTGAAACATGAAAATACCATCAAGAATTCTTCAAACACCCTTCTTGGGTTATTTTCAAAACATGGTCAAACACATAGTCAACTTTGGAGCTCAATATCTGAAATTGTATAAAAATTCAAATAATTTAATAAAATTTTATGTATGTTCCTTGAAATACCTTATTATTTTTCCTTTTACACCATCAATAAATTTATTCTAATAAAAAATATTAGAAACATACTACATACTAGTTTTTCCCTTTACTAATTCAAATGCCAATGGTCACTATGTAAATGCAAATATTATAGACACATGTATTCATCTCATGTTCCCTAAAATTTAGAAGAAATGCACTCCATTTATCTATTTGGGAGTATACTGGTCTTTATCTTTCATCACTCACCATTGATCTTAGATCCTACCTTCTGAGATCAAGCCACTTAGTAGCCCTGCATGCCTTCTATGTAGTATATAGTTAGTCTCCAATGAACTTCTACCACTTGGTATCCTTGCATTAATTTTGAGCATGCTTTGACATATTGAATTAATTCACATTATTTATCTCTATCTTGACTATCATATGCTCACCATTCGATCTTCATCCATCAGATTAGATGCTCATTATTAGATCTCTACATGATCATATGCTCACCATTAGATCTTTGCATATTAGATTAGACACTCATCATTAGATATTTTGAATGCTCACCATTATATCTCCTCTTGAAAATTTGGTTAAGTATAGAAACCATTGCATTCTGCTTGGAAGGCCAGCTTTGTACCTTAATAACTTTTGCTACGCTTAACCTCATGACCTGAAATTTGAACTACATGATCACTTTTCATAATAAATCCATCCATATATCATACTGATCCTAAAACCATTGCACATGTGAAATATTATGTCATCAAACTACTTACTCAACTTTATCTATCAAGATGACTACTTGAGCTTAGGCATTTATATGACTACTCTAATCAATTCCATTCACTTCCTTAATCACTTCAAGCACTCATAACACCCCATAGGGTCTCTAAAACATGTTAATACCATCAATATCATCCATAAATTACCTCACTAAGTCAAATTTTTAAGGACCATGTAGGAACACTGAAGCTCTTTCAATCACACTTTGTCATTATCATTCTAACACACTTGACACCCTATCAGTATATTTGGTCACCTTGGAGATGTCATTGAAAAACCTATAAGAAATTGAATACCATATTATCTATAATACCATATTAAGTATTACACCAAGATCACTAGATCAATGAATTCACTAGTTCTACGAGCAATGCAAGAAATGCATTACAAAAATAAAAAATAGGGAAAGCATACACAAACTAAAAGTAATTAAAATCACATAAATGAGATAATTGAAAAATCATGTAACCATAAATATCCAACACTCTGCATGCATAATATCTCACCAAGTGGAATGTAAAAATATAAGTTAATTTGTAACTCCCTGTAGAATAGTGGTCAAAGTCTTAGAATAGGATAACAACTCCATACCTTAATTAGCCAGTCAAAGGAGTAACTCCCACTAGATAAATAGGGATACCAAATGAAAATTATTATGGAATGTACACCTAATCAATAAATTCCCAAAAGTGTACAAAAAATCCATATGTGTATATAATAATTTTAATAAAATAATAAAATAAAAATAAAATCCTACACTAATAAATACCACCTAAAGGATAGTATATACCTTCTAATCTCTTGTTTTCCTCACTATTATGTAAATCAACTCATCCACCTTTATTGAAACATCATCTTATTCTATATGTGATTTAGATGATATGTAGATAAGATAATCCTCTTCACTTTAATTATTGAGTACATAATTTAGCACTTATAGCTTCAACTCTTCACCTTTGAATTAATATTTTGATGACTCCATTCTCTTCATTTTTACACCTACACATTGATTATATTCATAAATTAGTTTATTAAAATGAGACTTAACAATCCACATCAGTGATTCCTCCATATTCACATTATTTTCTTGATTCTCATCAATCCTTGGATTCTCAAATCCTCTTCCATTGTTCTTGTTACACCTCCTCTTCACTTATCATCCTCTTATTATTATCTTTAGGATAATTTGTTTCACTTTCCTTCATCTCCTCCATGTAATGTGCAAAGGATATCACACTCTCCTTGTCAATATGAGGTTAATTCACATATTAAATCATAAGAGTCTCTCCTCCCACACATATATGGTTTTATTATGCATATGCAACACTAATTTCATATCTGAATCCTCTTGATAGAATCATGTCCACCATCTCAATCTCCATCTCCTTTCTTGTACTTGCAAATTGAACAAACATATTAAGGGAATCAAGAGTTCCAACAATAATTCTTCCATCTCTTCTTCAAACTCCAATGACATATTTTCCAAGTCTTATCTATTTCTCATAGTATTCTCATAGATTTCTCCCTCATGATGGACTACCAATGGCTGAATTTCAATAACCTCCACATTTCTTCTTTCTACATCCCTATTTATAATTTATTCTCCTCCAAATGGATGTTTTACAAGCATACTCACCTCATGTGCATTCAATTTCACTTATTCTACCTCTATTATTTCTTTTATTGAAACCTATAACTTCTCATGGCTACACTCTTCATTCACTTCTATTACTTAATTTATATAAACCTATAGTTTTTTTTGTTATCCTTAACCCTTGTACACTCTAGAGTATAAAAGACAAATTCATTTCATTCATTCACCAAGGTAAAATTTTAATATTCCCAATTATAAGACATCAAAAACTCCTTCCCACCATCAAGAAATCAGTGTACTTCTTCTACTTCAAATACTATCATCTATATATCTTATTATATGAGGATTTCATCTTCTATAGGCTGATCATAGCTCTCTTTCACCTTATGGTTTTATAAAGTGAACTTAGGATTATCACACAAAAACTTCAAATTATTTTTCTGTTCCAATAAAACTTTATTCTCTGGACACACAACCTTATCCTTGATGCTTCTTAAAGTATACTTTAGCTTCTCCCATGGCAACTTCCAATTCTTATTTCCTCTCTAATAAATCATATTCATATTTTATCTCTCAATCCTTAACACATGAATCTTATGAAACCACTCTTTCCCAAAATTTGGGTGTATAAAATGACCCAAATACCTGGAAACCATGTCTCCAACCACTCACCTTCTTCTTTCCTTTCCTTTTTCTCATTTCTTTGGAGATATTTATAATACAAAGTTTTAATTTAATATAGTTTCTTACTTAGAACCATTACCCTCATCAGGTCTTCAATATTTTCATTTTGAAAATAAAATTCTAGATCTACTATTCATTTCATGAGCTTATTAGGGCTCTCTTTACCACATACAAATTCAATGTCAAAAATATACTTACCATTTACCTTCACCATGACCTATACTAGTCTTTTCCTTATACTATAATATTTACTTCACTCTCTTGATTTTTATCCAAAACATATAACCTTGATTATATGGACATCAAACCCATAATTATCTCTTCATCATAATCTACACTGATAGTTTTAGCATCTCTATTTTATGTAATGATCTCTACCATATCTAGTTTTTTCTAAAATCTTTTCAACATCTCTCTTAAGCCTTCTACGTATGATGTTATTATTAATTTGAGTGACATATCTCACCCTAATCATTAGGATTATCTTTCATAACTTGAAATAGACTCAAAATAGAGACTCTCAAATTTCCTCTCAGCTTTGAAGACTTATCTCACACTAGAAAAAAACCTATGCAATACTCTTTTTCATAACTTGTATCTTATTCAATATACTTATGTTTCACACCTTGTAATAAACCCATACAACAGCTTCATATAAAACCCACAAGGAAAAAACTTTCTATGATACCAGTTAGTGTAAACACAAAAGAGAAAGACCATTTAAGGTGTTCCTTTATCTTTGTGTTACTCAGGATAGACATTCACTCATGGACACACAATCAACACACTAATTAAAATTGACATACTTAACAAATTTTCATTGCACTAATATTAAAAACATTATAGGAAAATACATTAACATCATCAAAAATACTGACACACTCACACACTCACACATGAATATACATGATTATTACATTACATTAATGAGTTATATACTCTCATGCAATTCCTTCTAAATTGATATAAACCTATTTTTTACTCTTGGAGAGTTCTAGTCCTTCACAACTCATTCCTCTCTCTCTAGCTCTTCTCTTTACCCTCTTATATTCTTAACAACATACCAAGATTCATGGGTGTCTATTAAACTTCCATGACCTAAAAATAGTGTACAATATTTTTGCATCTTTTATTTTCTACAATTAAACACCTAACTATCAATAATGACTCATGAGTACATGTGACAATTTCAGGTTGAATGACAGTTATCAAAATAATCATAAATTCACCAAAATTAATCAAATTTATTTGAAATTTGAAAAAAATATTTTATATTAAAATTTCAATTACCATTCAGAATTTTACCATATAAATATTAACATAGGTTACCATAGGTAAATAACAATATTACTAAGTGTTTTAGACCACATAAATGATGTTTTTATGTTGAACAAAAGTTACCAAAAATAAGATAACATTATTAAAGTTTATTAAATTGATCTAAAAATTTAAACACACCTTTTAGTGTAAATTTTATTTCACCACTTCAAATTTTCTAATGCAACTCTTATTTCAAATCTACTGCAAAGTAATGAATCATCTATAGACTATACATATGCATTTTATCACTAAATAAAAATTAAAAAAACTATTATAACATTAATGCCATTTACATAATTGATATAAAATTTAAAACATATCTTGGTAATGACATTTTATATCATCCTAAAAAAATCCAATAATTATCATAGATTTATTGAAAAGCAAATAAACATATGTAGACTAGGAAGATGACAGCCAGATAAAAATGAATAGTATGTTACTAATGTAATTAAAAATTACTTGAAATTGGACACATAATATTTATGTGGCATGTAATTTAATCCCAAAAAACTTAGTAATGCACTAGGATAAAATCCCTTTCATGTTTTTTTCTTAAAATAAAGAGGTATACATTTGTAGTGACTCCAAATGATCTACAATTTTTCATAGGTTTTAAGTATTAGGCTTTATGATCTCACTAAGTTTCATCATAAAATTTGTATCTCAGTATTACCACAAGTAAATAGAAATCCTACTAAGTGTCACATGCATTTCATGAAATAACTAGTTTGTACATTTTTAAGGAAAGTATAAATGGTATAAAATTTTGTACAAATGTTGTAAGTGTCAGATGATATGATGACACCAAATTTAATCATCTAACTATTAGTGTATTTAAAGAACCATTTATGATAATTTTATATAAATTAAAAGTCCACACAAACTAAAATAATAGATGAAATATATCTACACTTTTCCTATGACAAAGGATTCATTTTACAACATCAATCTAACATTTTAACAAGCTCACACCAACATGGACACAACTCAAAAACTTAAACAAACAAACTTCATTATATTTTTAGGGGATGCTAGATTACATGAACTCTTGGATTTAATTGAATCATAATGCTTATGGTAATTGATGGATATTAGAAATAAGTTAAAATTTTGATTATTTTGTGATTATTTCTCCTTTGAAATAATATAATAAGTTAATTTATTATATCATGTTTAAATTTATGGTGAAACATAATTAAAATGATTAAATTTTTGACAGACTTGGAAGAGAACCCCATAATTCCTAGAAATTTTAATATTTTTGGAATCTAATTTGAATATACTAATATAAATGGATATAATAATTAAAGTACACAAAGATTTTATTCATATATAATTATTTATTCATTTAAAAAAAAATATAATAATTCAATTCATTTACATAAGAAACATAGTTGGAATAAAATACTAACTCATTTACCCTCATTTGATATTGTGCCCACACCTTGTGACACTACAATTAATACAAATGTTTCAATTAAATCTCAATCATGCTAATATTTTTCATAAGATATCATTTATATTTGTATTTTAATATGTATTCAACTACATTAATATCACTATTACATTATAATAGACTATAATAACTCTACACAATTTTTAATACAATATTTATTATTATATATGAAGCTGAAAGATAAGTTTATATTTTATTTTGTATTACTTTCATAGTATTTTTCAAAGTTAATTTGGGATATATTATTTATTAGACTAAGCATGTAGGATATACATGAAGTATTAATGTTATCTATAGCTTATCATGAAAACTATACATGACATATAGCAATACTTACCATTCATAACTCATATACATTGTTGTATTTAATCACTATATATGTAAATGGAGATGAAGAAGAAATGTAAGTTTTTGATAGATTGTAAATGGCATGCAATTGTTTAGGATTAAACCTTTTTTATTTTTATTCTATTATTATATAGTAAAATCATTCCAATTCAATTCATATTTTAATTTTTTCCATATTACTAGATAAAATTTTTCATAAAAAAAAGATAATGGTGATTGTAGAATTGAGCCCCTTCTCATTTTAAAATATTTTAAATTATTGATTTTTAGAATCAAAACTCATAGTTTTTATCTCACAAGGTTTTTTTTATTATAACATTATTCTTTATATCAAGATATGAACAAATTTGAAAAGTATTTTGGCATTATGTGTTAAGTTCTATCCATAATATGTTGGTTTTTATTAGTTTAATATTATGCAATTTAATTTATCAACTTAGTAACTAATTTTTTTTTTAATGTTTTTAATTGATAAGTATAGTTATCTATATAATTTTTATTTTTTTTTTGTATTCATTTTTTTCAACATCCCCCCGAAAAAAATAAAAGAAAAAAATATACAAAAAGTACAATAAGACTCTAGTTATAAAAAGACCAAAGTTTCCATATATAAATCTTAAAATTGACTTAAAAATGAATGAATGAATAAAAATATTTAAATCAAATAAAGTGTGAAGATTTTAGATCTTCATATATTCCATAAATCATAAATTTTACTCATAGGATAATTCATGGGACAACATCTAAAGCAATAGTTTCTAGGGATGACTATTCTCATATTGACAAATTAAATTAAAATTTATAGCTGATCAAAATTTTTACATAAAGAATTATAGTTAATATATCCTCCACTTTGAGATTCCAATCCAACCTAATATGAATATGAAGGGTTTTTACTAATCCACTAACCATTAATAAATTTCTTCTAGTTGTAGATGATACTTTGTGATTATGTAGCACCTCAGTCTTGTACACTGAGAAAACTTAGACCATGATTGTTCCTCTTAGTTATACACTTTCCTATCCTCCACAATCCTTGCATTTACTCCATATTCTTCCCATTTTATTATATACTAGTCTTATTATTCTAATATTGAGGACAAAAATGTCCTATTTTTCCCGAAATGCTTAAAATGTACTTATGTTACACCTCTACAAGTTTTTAGCATGTACATATTTTTATACTTCCTAAACACTAACATTTGGGATATACAGTAGTATTGGCATTATTTTCTTGCCCCAAAATAAATATCTAGTTACCTAAAGTCATCCAATACAAATTAAATTTATCCAAATGGTCAACCTAAGTGCTTTAATGTGAGCTATCCCCTGATAATATTGGCATAGATATAGTATCAACCCTCATTCATTCCTCACCTAGAAATCAGACCAAAGATACCAAGGCACTTATCAGAAGCACTCTATCAAGAATTTAACTGAATATAGCTTTCATATTTACATAACAATCATAGGTACACCATAAATATGGGTTTGAAGTAATCAAGGAGTAGTCATAAGGTCTTATTTTCCAAGTTACAAGTTAGGTCACTATTGTACCTATTTTAAACACACTACATGATTTACACACAAGCTAGCACATAGAAGAGAACTACATGAGTCTAAGGCCATTTTATAGAGTATTGAATATGTAGGAAACACCCATTGATTATGAAGTCATTTGGGTTAGCTCTACATAGTGTGCCAACTAATCTATTTTTCCCAAGGTCATATTGAAGATAGAAATCTAGGGTTTTACAATTTTACAAGGAGAGATAATCTTTGACCTAGATTTAAATGCACTATATTAAAGTCAAATCAAAACTTAGAAGAATCCAAGTGGTTTAATCTTGGTTTTTATAAATATTCCATATAGGACACTGGTGTTAGAATCAAATAGTAACATCAATGCAACCATCTAATGCTGATGTTATTGTCCATATAGATAGAGGCATTAGATCTAGAATTTGATGACTGCTCCAAAATTCTATTCCTATCTACTTCCTAATTTTTCTAGATAAATATCTACATTATCATCAGATCTAGAAAAGTACCTTGTTTTATGTCATTTTATATACCTACAATAGTTTTACTTTTCATTAATAGATTATCTTTGTTTAAAAAATTAAGTATATGATATATCTGAGTTTAGCATTTAGTTGGATTATTTTAGATATGATATTCACCCTTGTGCCTTATCATTTATATATTATTAAACATATCTACCGAAGAGGATCTACATCCAAAATTTAGGGTCAAACATCTGGTGAACCCAACCTATCTGAAGGAGAAATGTTTTGATTCCTAGGTTGACAATAAAAAAATGCTGATAAGGTTATCAAAGAATAATATTATGAGAATGAAAATTAGGGAATAAATGAAAATGAGAAAGTAGACCATAATCAAATGCATGTTGTTACATTGTTTCATGAGCACATTTGATAAAACCCTAAAGATATTGATAAGATATCAAAAAAATTACTTGAATCCAAAAATTGAGAAACTTTAGTAGACACATCCCTCCCCTTGAACACACTACAACTAAATAAATCTAATGTGGGCATAAATTATGTGTTTAAACCTTTTTTCCATAAAACTACTATTAATACATATAACATGGAATTATAAATAATTTCAAATCAATTATCAATTTCAATGCATATTGAAACAATGTTACATCCCCTTCATAATTATTCAAATGGTTAATGTAAATACTAATGGGTCTATATTTCAATAACTTCTTCAAGTTATCAAAAAAATTGAAGATAAGGTTTAAAACACTGAAGAAAAGGCTTTAAATTCCTCATATTCCATTGATTCAAAATATGTGTTGTACAACCCTCTTATACCAAATATGTCTTTACATCCTTTGCCAACTGGTATTGTTATACCTAAGTTCACATTATCTAATGACAAGGGTGATCTAGAGTAGCATATTTAATATTTATTTGTGGAATGCCTTAATTATGCCTCTAATAATAAACTTTTGACCAAACTATTTCTAAGGAGTCTTAAATAATAAGCTTTTAGATGGTTTTACGACTTACCTCTCTAATTCATAAAATAATTCAAACCTCTTACAGATCTATTTTTAGCACACTTTTATATTAAAATTAATGAAAAGGTTTCCCATGCTCAAATTGAAAAGATTAAATAAGGAACTAATGAATGTATCAATGAATATGTTTTGAGGTACAAGAAAATGTTGTGTAAAATGACTAATCTTATGTATGATAAATATTTTCAAGACATATTCAAGAAAAAATTTCTTATTCCTTTACATGAGTCCATTATTTTTAAGAAGTTACAATATTTTAATGATCTATGTCATGTTGTACAAAACCATGAAATGAATCTTATTTCATTAAAAAAGCTCAAGTATGTATCAAACATAATATCTACATCTACATTTAGTAGTAAATTTATTATCAAACCATCTTATAAGGTAAAACCTCTTGAGTGTAAAAATGAAAAAACCACCATGTTTAATGTTATTTCATAACTTAATAAGGTCATTATATCTAATGTAATGAGTAGATAGTTTGCATGATTACCTGATCCTCATACTTCATTACTCCCATAATTAATATACTATAATCTTATATCTCTTCCTTCTCCTATATAAGTTGATATAAATAGACTTCTACCCAAAGGATATGATGCAAATTCTTATTTTAACTATCAAGAAGGCCTTGGGCATTTTATAAACATATGTTTTACCTTGAAGCATCAGATCTAAGACCTCATTGATGAATAAAATATTACATTTGATGATCCTCCAAAGGAATAAGGTTCAAAACTTGGTAATCACCATAAGTAGAAGATATTTAAAATCCTTTTCAAGACCATTCTATGAAGGAATCAGAAGTCCAAATGGAATATAATACACATCCTCCTCCATCACGTTACAAACACTAACTCGATGGGGTTATTGGTACTTACATGTGACATATACCTCTTATGGTTCATAAACCTACCATATAATTTAATGATAATAAAATTAAGGATGATGACTCTAATCTACATTCTCTATTCATTTGTGATTACCTTGACAAACACCCTATATTTTGTGTTATGATTGATAATAGTGCAAGTAAAAATATTGACACCATGACATTACTTATGCACTTGGTTTTTAATCATTATGATTTACACCCCTCTACCAAATTAATTTGAGCATTTGATGGAACCTCCTAGAAGGTTCTTGATAATATTGATATACCTTTATAGGTGATTCCTACACATATGGTTTCTAATTTATTATTTATACTTTTTATGGGTATTTTTGACATGTTATTGGGATGACCTTAGATACATACTCTTTGACTAGTAATTTATATAGTGCACGGGTGTGTTGAGTAAAATCATGACAATAAGGTAATTATAGTTTCCAATGTTCCATATGAGCATCCTCTAGAAAAAGAAAAATTCATACCCAATTAGTTAATTATCAAGTCTATTAAGGATAATCTATCATAAAAGTGTAAGAAATAAGCAATCCCATTTACTAGGTAGCCAGTACTTGAGAGACCTTTACATTAGATATAAGTAGTTGGTTCCATGGAATTCTTATCTTCTATACACCATATTCAGATGTCTAGAGCACATACAAATTTTCTTATTATTTATGTTTCAAAAAAACCACATAATACATAGAGATGGGTTTCATGAACCCATATTCATTATATCAATACTTCACAACCTTACATTCATATTATACATAAGATAAGCATCACTAATACTATAGTGACATATATTTTAACTTCACATGCTCATAGATAGTATTGTCAGTTTCTTGCACTAGGTTGCAAATGGGGAGATACCTATGATCATTATTCAGATGATATCATAGGATAATATTATCTCTTTAAAAATACAAAAAAAAAATTCAAAAATCTAAAATAATTTTCAACACCTACATGTTCTATTTGATCCTTAGCATTTATGTGTTAGTTCCATGTTTCAGGCTAGCATATCAATTACTTCTACATACACATCTAAATGCGTACACAAATACATGATTATATGTACTTATGGGTTGTGGGATTTCCCTCTACTCATTCCACCAAGACATTATGGGAAAACATCTTCTATGATCTTGATACTTATAAGTTATGTCCTTTTATGGTAACATCACATTATCATGATGATTCGTAAATGAAATCCACATGTGTCAAAAAATTGAAAACACACACATGATTATTTACATTGATTTATTTCTAATATTTTTCAATTTTAAAATAACTCAAACTTATAAATATAAGGACTAAAATAAAGTCAATAATTAGAATAGTAAAAAATAGGAACAATTCACTAGTTAAGACTTAATAACAGACTTCAGCTTGTAAGCTTACATCTCTAGGTCTGATCTAAGTGAGGACCATTCTATTAATTTCCACATAAAAATGGCTTGATAATCATATTAAAAGTCTTCATAATCTTCCATAGTGTCTTCCCTCTCTTGGAATTAATTCTCTTAAGCTAGTTCCCTCGACTCAAGGCTTTAAATCCCTAAGTAGTTCTATGCCTTTTAAACTAACACATAGCCAAAATAAAATCAATGTTTAAATATAATATCATGGTATTTATACATGTGATTTTACCCATGGGTCTAATTGTCAGGCCTTTATATTTTTAGTTGATATTTATTGAGTTTAAACCATTGACATTTTCTTTGGTGAGTGAACAAAATCTTTAGTCCTATATTTGGGATGTAGAAATGTTTTTTAAGTTTAATAAACCTAAATATCCTCCATCATAGCTATTGATAGCCCTTTTATTGTATTATTAACTTATTTGGCTCAATCCATAATCTATGTTGGGCTAACCAACCTTGGTTTAGCTAAGGTAAATCAACTTAATCAGGATTTAGACTATGTTGGGCTTGACCTAACTCAACATTGCATCTGCTAAACTCAACATTGGCATCTAATATTGGATGGAATTTGGTTTGAATATAGTGTTGGAAACTTTGGTACTGAGTTGATAGTTGGAACATGGGTTTGAGCTCAAAAACTAACTCAAGTTGATGACTTGGGTTGGCTTGAGCTTTGTTTACAATACATGAATATTAATCCCATATGCATGGGAATACAAAGTAAATAGAGGTTTATATACACCAAAAAATATAATGAGTTGTGAATTAAAAGAGGCTAAGACACCCCTCCTCACAAAGAGTGTGTCAACCCTCGCTAAGGGCCACCAATGAGTAAATAGTGGGGCTAATTTGACTAAACACCATATGCTATTAAAGATGAAAGACAAAAACTAAACCAAAATTTTTTATCCAATAGACTACCACATGTCATAACTTAATTGGCCCACTTGGTAGGATAGAATTATGCCACATCAACTTGCATCACCATTTTTTTACCTATTGACCAAAAACTTTAGCATGTGATTTCTTGTGCATACAAACTCAAAATTGATCCATTCAAATTACATCAAAAATCTCTCAATTATATCTATGTTATGCCATATATTAAAATAGATTTTGAAGACTTCATTTTTATAGAACTACATGGATCCTCTTGGATCAATCCTCCATAATAGGAGCTTTTGGAACTCTAAAATTTTATTTTTATTTGTTAATGAGGTGAGGATATTTATCCCTCACCTTTCTAGCTTCCATCCATTTGGCCTTGTTTAGGTTCATCCCTTTAAGAACAACATGAAGATACTCAACATCTCCCCTTTACAAGGTTTGAACCTTCCCATCAAGAATTATATCTTCATGCAAATATGTTAGATACTCAGGAGAAAAATCATCAATAGAAGGAATGGATACACTTTCATCATGATCTATAATCATTGGAGGATCATAAAATTTCATATTGTTAACATTGACAATTGAATAAATATGCATGTAAGATGGTAAATCTAATCGAAAAGTATTTGTACCAGTTCTGTCAGTAATCCAAAACGGACCATACTAGATTGGTTTCAACTTTTTTCCTTCACCTATCAGTCTTTACTTACTAATGTGAAGCTATACCATAT
Organism: Torreya grandis; assembly: GCA_037957365.1. Lineage (NCBI taxonomy): Eukaryota > Viridiplantae > Streptophyta > Pinopsida > Cupressales > Taxaceae > Torreya > Torreya grandis. The sequence goes on along the minus strand of JARHVA010005614.1, from coordinate 900,373 downwards.
CACCTTTAGAAAATTGGTGATCAACTCAATGTTTGTCATTTCTTACTTTGTACTTTGCTTGACTTTTCTCCAATTGATCATAGATAGTTTGGTGTACTATCTGCATCTTTCCAATGAACTTCTTGGATTTAATAACATCATTATGTTCAACTATAACTGAATCCTATCCATAATAAAAATCTATAGAAGATTAGGAAAGTATCCATAAGAACTTCAAATGGATATTTCATAGTAGAAGAGTGAAGTGCACATTTATAAGCATGATGTATGTAACACAAATGTTCATCCCATAACTTGGGATGTTTACTAAAATAGTCCCTAAGAAAAGTACCATGGTGAGGTTCATAACCTCTATTTGTCCATCAATTTATGGATAAAATGTAGCTCTCTTTTTTAATTTAATGTCCATTAATTCCCATAAAGTTAACCAAAAATTCCCAATAAACCGAGAATCTTGATCAAAAATAATAGAAGTGGGAAACCCAACATGAACCCATACATGTTTAAAGAGCAAGTGTGTAGTGCCTCCCCTAGTAATTTGTTTAGTGTAAGGGATCAAAACACACATCTTGCTAAATCTATCCACTACCACATGTTTTCTCTATGATATAGGCAAGACCTCTACATAGTCCATGGAAATACTTTCCCATGGGTGGTTAGGAAAAGGTAAGGGGGTGTAAATTCCTAGTTTCCTATTACTATGCTTACTTGTGGTACATAGACCACACCCCTTTATGTATTTGGAAACATGCTCCTACATACGAGGCCGGTAATAATACATTTTTAAATGTGCAACCATTTTACCAATTCAAAAATGACCATAAACAAGAGAAGTATGTGCTTACATAATCATGTTTACCCTCTCATTTTGAGGAATTCAAAGTTTACCCAAATGATATAAAATACCATTATGCACATGATAGTCCAATTCTTCTACTTGTTTACCACTATCAAGTCTTCATACACATCCTTAAAATCAAGATCATCAACATATTGTTCTTTATAAATTTCATGGGATAAAGAACCATGATCTAAAATAATATATGTAACTACCATAGGAGGCTTAGAAATCATGTCAACAACCTTATTTGGTATGTCTTTTTTATTCTTGATCGCAAGATGAAATTGTTGCAAGAAACCCATTTAACATAAATGCCTAGACTATTGTATCTTGGTTTGTGATTGGAGATAATATAAGGGCTGGTGATCTATATGAATTATTATTTCCTTAACCATCAAGTAATGTTTCCATTTTTTAACACTTTGAACCAATGTATACAATTCTTTATCATAAGTTGGATAATTCCTTACTGCACTTGTGAAGGTCTTAGAATGATAACAGATAGGTTTCTTTCCCTACATTAAAATGGTTCCCATATCATAATCACTTACATCCATCTTAATATCAAATGGTTTTTATAAGTTATGAAGTGTCAGGACATGAGCAATACTTATATTTTATTTCAAAGTATTGAAGGCCTTTTTATGCTTACCTCCCCTTTGAAATACCTATTTCACACTAGTCAAAGAATGTAAAGGTGATGAAATATATGAGAAATAATAAATAAACTTCTCTAAAACTATGCTGCACCAAGGAAACTTCTAACCTTAGTCACATTATTAGGCTTTGGCCAATTAACAATGACTACCACCTTTACAAGATCAATTTTCAATTTACCATGTCCTATAATGTACCCCAAGTAAATCAAAGAGGTTTTGCCAAACTCACATTTTGACATTTTTAGATAATTTTTTTCCTTTCTTAATACATCCATGACTTTATTAATATGGATCACGTGATCTTCCCAAGACTTAATGAAGATCAATATATCATCTAAGTAGAGTATAATAAAATCATCAAGGAATTGTCTTAAAACATCATTCATCAAATGAATGAATGTAGTTGGTGCATTACATAATATGAAAGGTATAACAAGCCATTTAAACAATCCCTATATTATTTTAAAAGTGGTTTTCCAAACATCACCCTCATTAATTCTAACTTAGTGAAGTAACTGATCTAATAAATCATCAATAAAAGGAAGAGGGTAATGATTCTTAATAATAATTTTTTTAAATCATGAAAATCAACACACACTCACCATGTGCCATCTTTCTTTGGCACCAAAATGATTGGTGAACCAACAGGAGATGAACTTGGGAGAATAACACTTCTTTCCAAAAGTTCCATTACTTGCTTTTTAATTTCCTCATTTTCAACCACTGATAACCTATACATATCAATGTTAGGGAGAGGAGAATCTTGTAATAACTGAATTTCATGTTGAACTCCCCTTTTAAGGGGCAACCCCTTAGGATCTTGAAACACATCATCATAACTAGAAATGATTTCAACCAATTCATTTTTATGCCTAGGATCACCATTTTCCAAATCTTGAGAATATTATTTTTCCTTATACTTAATCAACATGAGACAAAAATTATTTATTGAATTAACTAGACTTTTCATTTGCCTTGGTGAAACCAAAGAAAGACTTTTCTTAATGTGATGTGATCTGACTATATATTCAATGCCATCCTTTACAAGCAAGTACTTATTTTCCTCCCTATAGAATTTTTATTTTCTATCATAAATATAAAGACTTCCCAACATAATCCCACATATGTCCAAATGGAAAACATCCAAATATACCTCATCAACAAACTTGGATATGATTGTAAACTTTAATCTATAGGTTTTTATTACTTGCAGTTTTGCATTGTCACACACCCAACCTAGTGGATAAAGCTTTGGATGAGGATTATTTTGTAAGCCTAAATGTTTAACAACCTTCTCAAAAATCAAATTTGCTTGAGATCCACTATCAAATAGAGTGTCAATTTTAGTATCTTTTGAAACAATTCTAATGTGGAATGATTCATTTCTTTTCTTATCAACATGCACAAAATTCTATTTTGAAGAAGAAACAACATCTGATGACTTAGTGTTAGAAACTAAAAGAGAAGAATAATTTTTCAAGCCCATAGTTGTAATCTTAGTTTCATCCCATAAATCTATACCTAGATCTTGAACCATAATATTAGTTTTATTTTCTCTCTTTTTGAACCTTTTAGGCCTTAACTTAGGATTTAGTTCCCAACACTTAGACTCATCATTATTTTTATTACAATGATTACAAATTGGTTTTCTTTTTTTATTTTTGAACAGTAAAAGTGGATTTTTATTTACCCTTTCTTAAACTTTACCCTTTTGATTTTTTAACATCAGATTGCTTACTTTTAAATTTTGGAGAATATTCTTTTAATGTTTTTCCTCTAGCCTCTAAATGAGTGGCTTGAACACAAACTTCATCTAAACTAGTGGGATTGAGAACAAGAATAATGTGTCTCAAATAACAATGTAACCCAGCTATGTACTTAAGTAGTGTTTCTTGTGTATAAAGATGAATATTAAAAGGTAAAGCTTTTCTCATAAATTATTCTATATATTCCTGAAAACTTTGGCATTTACCTTGTCTAAAAGTTTACTAATTCATCATGGCTTGTTGCATATAGCCTAAAGGATAAAATTAATTTATGAGTTTATTAACAAATTCACTCCAATTAGAAGTTGAGTTACCTTTTGTAAGCCCACATTCCTTCAACTTACTCTCCCAATATATGAGAGCTATGCCTCCCATACGAAGAGTATCCAGGTGAATTTTGGCCTCATCATCAACAATCTTTTGGACCCTACAATATAATTCAATATATTTTATCTAATTATCCAATTTATCTGCATTAACTTCACCATTAAACATTGGCAATTCAACCTTGATATCTAGATTTAATGAAGGAAGAGATTCAATATATTTATTATCTTTACCATAATTTGAAGAGAAGGAATGTTTCTCACACTCTTTACTACCTTCATCACTATCCATTTTATTTTGTCTTTCCTAGTAAAGCTCCTCAACCATGCCCTCCATTTCAAAGATAGATTGGTAGAAAGCTCATTCAGACTCAATCTCTTCTCCTAACATTTCATTAGTATATCTTGACCCAATATATGGATCATACTCTACCAATTCTCCTTATCCCCACCTATATTTAGACCTTATCAACATACACTAACAATCTAACTATTAAATCACAATTGCTCTGATTACAAAATCTAATCTATAAATGAAATGTACAAGTGTCAAATAATTGAAAACACATACAGGAATGTTTATATGGATATTTTTTAATCTTTTAAAATTTTAAAATAACTCAAACTTATAAATATAAAGATTGAAATAAAACCAATAATCAAAATATCAAAAAATAGGAATAATTCACTAGTCAAGACTTGATAACAGAGTTCAACTTATAACCCTACGTCTCTAGGTTCACTCCAAGTGAGGACTATTCTATTAATTTACACATAAAAATGGCTCAATAATCATATTACAAGTCTTAAAAATATTTCACAGTGTTTATCCTCTTTTGGAATTAATTCTCTTAAGCCAGTTCCTTCAGCTCAAGCCTCTAACTCTCAAATTACTTCTATGCATTTTTAAAAAATACATAGTCTGAACAAAATCAATGTTTAAATAAAATATCATGGGATTTATATATTTGTTTTAACCTATGGTTCTAATGGTTAAGAATTTATATTTTTAGTTGACAGGTCTCGAGTTTAAACCATTGTCATTTTCTTTGGTGAGTGAACAAAATATTTAGTCTCACATTTGGGATGTAGAAACATTTTTTAACTTTTATAAGCTCAAAGCTCCTCAATCAATAGCTATCAATAGAAATTTTATTATCTTAGGCACTTGGTTGGATTGATCCATGAGTTATGTTAGGCTTTCCAACCTTAGTTTAGTTGAGGTGACTCAACTCAGTTGGGATTTAAACTATGTTGGGATCGACCAAAATCGACATTACATCTACTAAACTTGACATTGGCATCCAATGTTGGATGGTAGTTGGTTTTATGTTAGTGTTGTAAAATTTGGTGTTAAGTTGATAGTTGGAACATGGGTTTGAGCTTGAAAACTAGCTCAGGTTGATGACTTAGGTTGGCTTGAGCTCTATTTATAATACATGAATATTAGTCCCACATGCATGGAAATGAAAAACAAATAGAGATTTATATACACTAATGAATACAATGAGTTATGAAGTAAAGGAGGCCAAGGAACCCCTCCTCATAAAAAGTGTGTCAACCCTCACTAAGGGCCCCTAATGTGTAAATAGTTGGGACTATTTGACTAAACAGAATACACTATCAAAAATGAAGGATGAAAACCAAACCTAATTTTTTTGATTTAATGGACTACCACATGTCACAACTTCATTGGTCCACTTGGTGGGCTAGAATTACACCACATCAACCTACGTCACTAATTTTTTACCTATTGAATAGAAACATTAGCATACAATATTTTTTGCATACGGTCTCAAAATTAATCTATTCAAATTGCACCAAAAATCTCTTGATGAGCTCTATGTTATGCCATTAATTGAACTAGATTTTGAATACTTCATTTTTATAATGGTACATGGATCCTCCTATATCACATGATTAGTATTTTATGTACTTATGCATGCCTTATCCATCCATATATCTTACACATGGTAATTAATATGTTATGCACTTAACATTTTTTGCTAAAAAAATTGATCCATGAGCTACTATGACATGTTTACGTTAGTTGCTTATGGTTTTCATTTATACACTTCCTTGAGTATTTTTCCTTGTTATTGTCTTTTTTGTTTGAGAATTTGAATATGGTCCATTATATGTGACCATTGTACTAATGTTTACCTTCTTGGATGTTTGAATATGTCATTGCTTATGGTATGTAAATTTGAATTTATCATTATTAATTTCATAGACATTTGACTAAGTCATGTCCATTTGATTTTGTGGCATTTTAACATGCCCCTTATTTTTGGTCTCATAAGACCTTTTTTTGTTGACTTATTTTTGAGTACTCTTGTGTGTGTTTGTTTGATTGTTGACATTGTAATATTAATATCTATCTATCTATCCATATATATATATATATATATATATATATATATATATATATATATATATATATATATATATATATATATACAATGTCAACAATCAAACAAACACACACAAGAGTACTAAAAAATAAGTCAACAAAAAAAGGTCTTATGAGACCAAAAATAAGGGCCATGTTAAAATTCCACAAAATCAAATGGACATGACTTAGTAAATATTACCTTCATAGACATTTGACTAAGTCATGTCCATTTGATTTTTTGGCATTTTAACATGCCCCTTATTTTTGGTCTCACAAAACCTTTTTTTGTTGACTTATTTTTGAGTAATCTTGTGTGTGTTTGTTTGATTATTTACATTGTAATATTAATATGTATCTATCTATCTATCTCTCTCTCTCTCTCTCTCTGTGTGTGTGTGTGTGTGTGTGTGTGTGTGTGTGTGTGTGTGTGTGTGTGTGTGTGTGTGTGTGTGTGTGTGTGTGTGTGTTTTCATGATATTTATCATGCATCTTAATCCCAAATATTATCACATTGGTTATATTCACTTAAATGATGTATTTACCTATGAACATTTTTCTACATGCTACATGGTTTAGTCATAGAATATACAACTATATGGTTGTCTTCTTCATTTGAGGTGAGGTAACTTCCAGGTACTATTTTTAACTCACCTTAAATATGGGGAGTATTAGTGGGGGTATGTCATGGTGACATGGATTCCACATTTTCACAGTTCTCAAATTTAGTGGGGATATGCTTTAAAAGCATGTTTCCACACCTATTTAGTATACAACATACCTAGATTATATTGGGGGTATGTTTTGGAAACATGTCCTCCGCATTGGTATTTATATTAGTTTTTATAATTCTCCATATATATTTGGGGCATTTGATGGTAACATGCTACTCAAACTTGTTCAAATTGGCTAGAAAACATAATTATATGATTTAGATTCATAATTGTGACAAAATTCTATATATTGGTACCATTGTTATACATAATTTTAGCATGAGACATATCTAAGGTGCATATTCTATGAAATATTCACCTAATATTTCAAAACATAAATTAATTTCATATTGCAAATCTCTTTTATGGACTATTACCAAGCACATGCTAATACCCTACATATTTTTATGAACTTTATCAAATGAATCTATCACAGTAGTTGGTTCACCTTTTGGTATGGTTGAGGTGATAAAATCACTCAAAATTTCCAAGTTTTTAGGTTGGATATGATTTTATTATCCAAACTCATGAGGTTATAATTATCATTGTGTTCCAAAATTGGGCTAACTCAATTCTTAGGTAGAAACTTGTTTTTGCTCCAAAGTTGGGGGCATGTGCCTCTCTCTCTCTCTCTCTCTCTCTCTCTCTCTCTCTCTCTCTCTCTCTCTCTCTCTCTCTCTGGATATATGAACTTTAAATATTTATCTATATTTATCCTAATCTCATTTTTAGATCTTTAAAATGATACATATTTTTTAAAATATATTTCCAATAAGCAAGGTGATTACATCAACACACAAGTGTACTCCTAGACCTTCCTCTTTTAAATTCAATCTATTTCAAGTAATTTTAACCCATATTATATGCATTAATTTTACATTATAACATGACTTTGGTTATAGGTTAGTCACCAAAAAATCACTCATATTAAACTCAAAAAAAGACAAGGTGTGTATACACACCCATGTACATATTCCTTTCCTTTACACTGACAATTTCATTACTAGATTAAATAGGGGAGAAATGTAGATGGCATTTTGTGATTATGTATCACCTCAATAGTGTATACTTGGAAAACTCAAACCTTGACTATTCCTATTAATTATAAACTCTCCTTACTTATGTAATCATCACATCTTCACTATTTATACCCCTTGACATACATCTTAGTTTGACCAATCTTATATTGATGACATAAGCATCCTATCTTAACCAAAATTCTTAAAATGTAATTATCTTACACCTATACATGTTTTAACCCTATATCTATTTTTATACTCCCTAGACACTAATGTTTGAGATAGAAAGTAGAGTCAATGTTACTATCATGCCCCAATGTAAGTGTCCAATGCCCTAAATTCATCCAATTTACAAATGAAATGTATCCAAATGGTTAGACTAAGTGGTTTAATGTGAGTTAATTTATGATATGATTGATATAAATACAATATAAACCACCATTCATTCCTCACCTAGAAATAAAACCAAAGAGACCAAGGCAATTATCAAAATCACTTTATCTAAAATTTAATTAAATAAAGATTCTGTATTTCCATAATAGTCAAAGGTACATCATAGCTATAAGAACTAAGTACTCAAGGAGCAACCATAAGGTGTTGTTTTCCAAGTTAAAAGCTAGGGCACTATTGTACTTGATATACACACATTTCATGATTCAAACACTAGCCAATATGTAGGGGAGAACAACATGAAGTTAAGGCCCTCTTATGGATTATTACCTATGTAGGAAACACCCTTTGATAATAGGTTCATTGGGTTCATCTCAACATCATGTGCCCACTAACCCATTTTCCCATAAGGTCACATTAAAGATGGTAAGATAGGGTTTTACCATTTCACAAAGAGTGATAATCCATGAACTATATTTGAATGTACTAGAGAAAAGGCAAATTAAAACCTACAAGCATGCAGGTGGTCATATCCTATTTTAACATATATTTCATATATATCACTATCATTAGACTCAAACAATAGCATTGACATAACTATCCAGGATTAACTCTACTATCCATATAGCCATAGGCACTAGATCTATAATCTGATGATCATTCCAAAATTTTCTTCTTATTTACTTCTTGCCTATTCTAGATATAGATCTATATTAGCATCAGATCTAGCTAAGTGCCTTATTTTATGTTATTTTTTATATCTAGCATAGTTTTACTTTCCATTTATAGACAATCTAAGTATAATAATTTTAGTATATGGTATATATTAGCTTAATATTTAATTATTCTCCTATGTATATAATATTCACCCTTATGACCTATCATTTCTATATTCTTAACTCTATCTACCCAAGAGGATCTACATCTAAAATTAGAGTTAAACACCAGACAATAAAATATAATAATCATTATTCAATAATCAAATACAAAATATAATACTAATTCAAGTCAAAATCCATATCTATATTGCCTTGGAAAAACATAAAGCTATAATAACAACATGTCATCTATGCCCAAGATAATATATAATATTCTACCAAAAATCAAATGTATTTATCCAAACTATAACCTCTTAAAATCATTAATATGTCTAATTATTAAAAGTATCTCAAATAATTAAGTGAGGATTCTAAAAAAATCCATTTATATCTAATGTCATATTATTCTACTTGCCAAAAATAATAGAGGGTTCCTAAATTATTTTTCATAGCCTAAATACTCTACTAGGTATAATTTTAAATATCATTATTATATGCATGGCAGTTCTAGATTAAGCTCATTGGATCACAAATAATTATGATTCTATTATTATTCCATACATCTTACATGCCATTGCTCTAATATTATTTAATGTAATTTTCACATTTCAAAGATAATAATTCTAATAATAATAAATAATACCTATCATCCATTCAAGACTATAAAACAACCTCATAGTTTAACACAATGATGGTTTCATGTAGATGTTCATGCAATCTCGTATATTAAATGTTAGGAACCAGTTTAGATATTTGAAAATAAATTCTCTTTCTAATATATATTATTTTATTACTAATTTTAGGGATATATGGGGTGAAAAAAATTATAATAGATAATTTTTAGAATATCATTTTAAGATATAAAGTGTTAAAAATGTAAATGAAATGAATATGATATTTATGGAATTATGTAGTAGTACTAATATAATGGTAAAGCTTAATGAGCCATCATATTTTTATTATTATTAAACTCACAAACCTAAATTTTATTTCCTCCTTAGAGAAATTAAATTTAAAAGTCTTGATGCACTCCTTGTTGATTCCATAAATTTATAAAGTAATATGAAAGTTATAGGAAAAACTCCAAAAATAATCATTATTTCATATTTAAGTGACTATAAGTGAACAAAAGAAGACATATTTCAATCACCATCATCATAAATTTTACTTGATTATATTATAAATTTGAAAAAATATTTTAAACTATTTAACAAACAATGTTACCATGATGAAGCAATAAATAGTTAGTCATCCTACACATGGGACAACACAAAAAGACAAAATCCTCCTCATTAACATATTCTTCAGTAGAATGTTACATGTTCTTTCTAATGCCCTCATTCTAATCCATGAACTAATAAAAATAAATAAATGATATATTTCCTCCTACTTTGATTAAATCTAACTTTAATCAATTCAAATATGGGTGGGAATGGGAATTTTTAGAACAAGGATAAGGATATATTTATGCCTTCTAATTTAATTCACTCACTAGTAATTATAATGTGGTAATGTTAACTAGCCAATAACACTTAAAAATTATGAGTCTGGGGATTCCAACTATATAATGTATGTATTTTAGGTGCATGAACCATGGCATATACATTATAATTAAATTTATTACAAGAAAAATAAAAAAATTTGATCTCAAACTTGTGAGAAATACAATTGAGGTATAGATGAGATATGTTAATAAATGGTACCAATCTATAATTGATCAAAAGTTAACCACCCAACTAGAGGAAAATAAAAGTAAGCTTGAAAAACCAATCTATACAAATTTTTATACAAAAATACTCCCACCTAGAGGTTATACTAAAATAAAGAGTCCAATATAATTGTTACCCTTATATATCCATATTCTTGAACATAGTAACAACATCAAAAATCATATAACCCTCTACAAGATTCTTCCCAAATCATAGAGAAGACATGGCTACGATGGATCCCAACCATGGGGATGGAAAAAAATTGATTCAAAGGGTATTCAAGATTTGATTCAATAAAAAATTATTTATATTCATCAACATAAGATGCATATGGAAAACATCACTTGATACTATCACTAAAAACCCTAGATAAAATGTAATTTCATTGAGACTCTTAAGATGGACACTCATTTGACACAATGAGATAGGGAAAACATTTTTACCGTACCTAAAAAATAGAATAATATTAAAAATTATAATTTATAGATCACTATCCCAAATAAATTTCAATGTGCTATATGTCACAAAACTATAAAATTGTAACCTTGTATTACATAGAATGATTGAGGTTAGTGCCATGCATATTGTGTCTTGCTTTAGAAAGGCATAGTGTTGGGATTTTTGAATTGGTTGAAAGAGTACTTAAAATAACCATTTGATGAGATTTAATAATACCCTATTTATAATTTTATTTCTTACACCTTTTAATTCCATAATAGAATCAATTGCCTTTGTGATTTTCATGAATCAAATGATCTTGAAGGATATGTGGATCTATGGAAGTAAATGTGTGATGAACTCCCTCGAGAGAGTTTTATTATAAGGAAAATTTAATTTTGTTAAATTTTTTGAATACAAGAGTATTGTGTCAAGTAAAGGCTCTCTTAGTTGAATAATTTAAAACTTGGGAATACCATCATAGTAGTTTTAGGTTGATGATAATGTGAAGGAAAAACTATCTTGGTAGATTTGACAAACTTTATGTTAGATCTAACCTTTCAATACAAGATAATAAAATATGCCTTCCATTAAAATTGTCTATCTCCTAAGGGAAATGATTCATTATATAAATTATGGGTACCAAATAACCAAATTATATACCAATTCCCTAAAAATAAAATACAAGATATTGACCCTGATTTCAATGGAAATTTATAAGGTTGCGTCTCCATAGAAAGAGATTAAGTATTTTTTCTTGTCCATTTGAAAAAAAATTTAAAGGATGATTAAGTGGAAGGATTTTAAGAGGAAATTATATTAAAAAATGATAAAATGAATTAGTTACATGTTTGATTATTTTTAAGGTAGCCTAGATTGTTTATTGACAATAGAAGGGTTAAAAATATTCTCAATGTAAAATGGAAAGTACCATCATTGTGATGAAATCACTCTAGATTATTTCAAATTGATATGGGATAAAACTAAGTTTTTAATTATAAACATGGAGCTAGAGGAAATAAATTATTTTGGAAATTGAATCAACCATTCATTTTTAGATTGACTCTAAAAGGTAAGAATATTCATAAAATACAGAATTAGTTATTTAATACCTCAATAAATTTTTCATACAAGATTATAGATAAAGTGTGTGTCTTTAAAATTAAGCATGTTACTAAATGTATAACACATCCAACATAGTCATGTTTTCTTGATTGTTAATATACTAAAAAATATGATCATTCCATGGGAGTCCATGTAATTTTATCATAATTGGTTTTGATATGGCATAAAACTAGATCATATGTCATTTCATCCTTAGTATGCTCAATCAAAAAGAAAATATTATGTTTAATGATACTTAAAAAAGTGTATTGGTCAATGGTTCCTTAAAATGTCTACCCTTTATATATCAAATCATAAAAGCCAATTGGTAAAAAATAATATTGGTTATATGACTGATCAAACTCATTTAACATCCTTGAGAATAGTTACCTAGGTGAAATGCCAAAATCAATGCACACTTTAGTGATTACATGAAATAATAACATGATGATTATATCTAAAATATATAACAAATGTTTTTAATTATATATCTTTATTGTATATTCAATTTTTTTTAATTTGATAAATAGTGAATATATTACCATGTGGGTTCAGATCAATCACCAAAAATTCAAAAGATACTAGGAAATTTATTTTGGAGTTAACATATTACAAAAGGGTATAAGGTACTTAATGATAAATATAATGAAAGAAGAGATTAGTTAGTTTTAAAAATTATGTTCATTTATGTGCATAATGATTACTCTTATTCTCAGTTCCTTTCTAGATCCAACTATTGATAACCTGGTGTAACTAGTTTGTAACTTTCCTTAGACTAAGCTAGTTAATAAACAAGGTGTGTTATTATTTATTTTAAATGGTAAAAAAAAGTTAAAAAGGTATGAGGACTCATAAGTTAGACCATGTAACTGAAGTAAAATCCATTACATTTAGATGATGTTTTCATAATAATGACATGAACCATAGAATGTGTTGATATATCACCATATCTGTTCACCCTTTTCATCCATAGTATGTATACCATTCTTCCTCTATAATAATAATATTATTTTTATTTAAATTTGAGATTATTATATTTAAACATCCTGTTCACATGACCTAATTTGAGAGCCTCCAAGTTACATAAACTAATGCTTTCTATTTCTAGTTTACTAACATCAATGACTTCATTTTCATTTATATTCAGTGTGTTTATTTGGAGTGTATTTTTATAGTTAGATTATTATAACTATGGTTTGTGGTGGTAATGATATTATTTTTTTAGATAGGTAATTGAGGGTGGAGGATCACTTACACATAAATTAATTAACTAAGGCCACCAATTTAACTTAGATGAGAATCCATGAGGGAACTAAAGGGTCAATACCAGGTTAAAAACACTAAACCACTAAGGAGAAGAAAACATCCCCAAGGTGCACACAAGAGAGCTCATCAAGGACTATATTTTCCTAATTTGAGGTGAGATAAAGTAATCTAATAGGATAAGTTGAGGAGAATCTCCATTTTTTTCTTGTTTTGAAAAAGAGACCATTCAAACAAGAACTCAATATTGTCATAATCATTAAAGGAATACTCAAGGATACTGACTTGTGATACACAAACCAATCCAACCTTACTATATTTATTATTAACTTAAATATACCTAAATAAATTCTCACTAAAAGAGAAAACTACGTTTTACACCTTTGATCTAGTCTCTTTAGAAGCCTCACTAAAAACCAAACTTTATACTTTTGAGCCAAGATCTTGAGAAACTCTAATGGGGAATTTATTTAAATAATTACCTAAAATAGGCCCATGTAGATCCATCAAAATTGATTTGACATTACCAAAATTTCTAAACAAATAATAAATGAAAAAATAGAAAATGAAATATGTTTAGTGCCAACATTTTTACACCATGAAGAAACTATTTTATGCTTATCATAAGAATACGAGGATGCCAAATTACCTTGAGAAAAACATCTAAGACATATAAATGGTATTCCCTCATATTCTAGTGACTAAACCCAACAAAAACCATTCAAAATTAGTTCAATAGATGTAGGAATAGCTTGAGATAAATCTAGAAAAACCAAAATTAGTGTAAAGGTGGTGCTAGATAAATTAGAGGTAGATACATCAATTTCCAATGATTTATCAAACACATTATCGATGTATGAAAGGAAATAATTCATCTAAAATTTAAGGGGAAGTTATGATACCCAAACACACATAGGTATGATAGGAAAATTTTTACATAAGGGGTTGAAAGATGGGCTCACGGGTTTGAGAATGAGAATATGATACTCCCAATACCAAGAAATAGTCGAAGCCACCTTCATATTATTAGCCAAATAATAAAAAATAGTAATAAATAAACCCCTAACATAAGGATATATCTATGAATTTTATTCCAATATGGGTTTCCAAGATTATGACATATAATGATGAAGGGTAGTGAGGCTCAACCAAAAATTGTAAAACCTATAAATCAAGCACTTTTTAGTGAAATAATCCTCCCTTTTTAGGAACATCAACCAAGGAGTCATCTTTAAGGGATACCACTAGACTAAAAGCATCTACTAATAGGGATGAGTCATTAGGAAGAGTAGTCTATCCCATTTATAGGTGATGAGTGCAAAGGTTTTAGGTATATAATAACCTCCTTCCTATATGGTTGAACTATTAGATCTATTACAATATCAATAGACAAGATGGGAGGAACCTTCGTCAAAAATTTCTCCTGGGGAAACCCTAAAATGGTTAAATATCACCGCTAATTATTATTTAATGAAGATACACTACTTTTACTAGGAGCCAATCAAGGGCACAAAAATATAAGGATGAAGAAACCATGCCCCTTAGAGGAATATATGGAGAGTAGATAGGCACTCTAGTGGGACCCTGAGAAGTAGACAGTGAGGCATGAAGAGGACACAAGGATCTAGATTGATGAATGTCATGCATTTTATTAATCCTATTTTTTAATTTACTATGATAATGATCTTATTATTTTTAATATGGATACCAAAATTAAAATTTGGCCTAAAATAAGTTAGGAATCTCTTTGATGCTCAACACAATAGATAGGTATACACGAAGTTATTTCTTTATCTTTCCACTAATAACTAATTAATAAACTTGGAACCTTCACAATTATGACATATTAGCTACAACATAGCCATCATATCTAGGAAAATTTCTCAAAATTTTAGATTGTATTTTATCACTTAACATCACATTTGAAGCTTCCTATTGTAACCAAACTAGTTTATCCATGTCTCACATGAATATAATACAAATGGATAACCCATTCTAAATAAAATATGTTGGTGTGATCTATTGGGATAGTGAAAAGTGCATCTTATTCTAATACAATAATTCAATGCCTTTGATTTAATTAATTTTCAAAATGATATAATTCAATCAGAGTATATTATATCCCACATGGACATTGAATTCTAAAACATGGAAATTATAATAAAAAAGACAACAAAATCAATATTAGATATATTTAATCTTCAATAAATATTTTATGATTTCCATGGGACTGTAAATAATTATTTATTATGGAAGTTTATTTTTATGTGACTCATGACTATAAGCTTTATATTTGTCCTATTTAAAATTAGGGTAAATTCAAAGAAAAATAAAATATAATTCACAATTTTAAGGAAAATACAATTGTAATAAAATTATTTTTTATAACAAATTATGTAATTACAAAAATAATTTTTAATTTATTATCGTAATTAAAATTATTATATAGTAGATTATAGATTTATATTCAATTACAAATGATTATCCTATGAGAATTGAAAATCCTTTACATTATTTCAACATACACAAGCTTTACACTTCCCCTTGTAGTTTTTATATAATTTTGTGACCTCAGGAGTTCCTATTAGAAACCTTTTAGTGAAAAATTTATCACTTATAGAAAATATGGTAACTAGACTGAGAGTAATATATTTAGAAGTTAGAAATGAATTTGGATATTCAAAAACTTTACAATTGGATTCATCCTCTTTTATGTGATGACATTTGAGAATGGTGGATATTTAACCATAGTGTTTATGTGAAACCATGTAGTATTTGTCAATAAATCAATGTTCTTGTGTATATTATCTTTTTTAAAAAGGAAGTGAGGATCCTTATAAATAAGTTCCTTGATCTCATGTTTAAAGAGACCTATTATTTCCATGTTCCTCAATACCTCTTGCTTGTATAGGGATATGTGTGGCCAACTTGTGGCTTACATACCTCTTTTATATTCTTATTATATTTATCTATGTTGTAGTTAGGTTGGAATATGGAATAACCATGTCTAAGTAGACTATATATAGGAGGTAGTGGTTAGTTTTTTTATCATCATATTAAGTATTATTATCTTATTTAATTATTGTGGAGGTTTCCCCCTCAAAGTGGCTCTACTATATTATCTAGTATTCTTCTCTACTATCAATTAGTGTTGTGTGATCTCTTATATTAGTCTATTATGTGAGATATATAATACTTATATGTGAACATATAAGTAATTTCCTTACAAATGGTATAAGAGATTTGATTTGGGAAAGTTTCTTATGGCATCTTTTTTGGATCTAGTTAAGCACGATTTTTGTGAGTGAAGGGAGAAAAAAACATAACTTACAATCAGGGAAGAATTAATTTTTTCTATTAGCATAGTATTATTAGAAACACTTTTTTGAAATAAAATATTAAGAAAAAGAGTATGGAAATAAATATCCCTTTGTACATTTTTAGTCATGGGATTCATCTTGATGAGATGATCATAATGGTATATTCTTTTGGTACACTTTTTTGGTAGCAAAATGTTTCACCCTAGTGTGCGAAAGTAGTCACTAGATTCATCTTAGTGAGGTGATTACAATGGTACCATCTTTGGTACATTTTTTTGGGGAGAAAAACCTCCTACAGTTTTTGAATGTTAGGTCCTATTACTCAAGGATAAAAGGGGGAAAATAAAATCCTAAGACTCTTAGGGATGGCATGGAATCTAGAACTTTAGATCCATTGCTTTCTCAACTTCAAGATGACATAAAGGGCTTTGGTATGGTAGGATGACTTTGTTATAGTTCAAACTAATGTTTCAAGGATACATGGAGAGATTAATGAGGTGCACACTCAATTACATTAGATTAATGCATAATTTGGCTATCATTTCATCTTAATTATATCCAAACAACCCTTCACTTCATTGTTTGGGTTATCTTCATCTCAACACTAATATCTCCAATCTTGGTGTGAAATCAATGTTGCCAAAAGTGGACATGCATAAATTTGATGGTAACGATCCTCTCACTTGGATTACCCAAAGAGAATTTATTTGATCTATATAAAATTCCTAGTTTTCAAAAGGTAATAGTAGTATCTCTATATCTAGAACATAAGTATTTCATTTGGTATCACTGGTTGTGTGCTCAAAATAAAAATAATGTTTCCCTTGTTACGTGGTCTATTTTCTCTGATGAGTTGTTCACTTATTATCAAAATAAGTATCTAAGAACTACTTTATCTAGTTAGCCAAATTACATCAAATAAGAACTATGAAGGATTATATTCATTAATTTTAGAATCTATCCTTACCAATGGAAGACATCACTGAGGAAAATTTGATTGATCAAAATATTTTCCATGAATAGTAAAATCATCCATATAAACATCTACACAATCATTGGTCAAATCTAAAAATATGGCTAGAATGGCTAATTGGAAAGTGGCAGGTGCACTTCATAGACTAAAGGCCAAGACTCTATAGGAAAATTATCCCCATGGATAGGTGAAGGATGTTTTATCTTGATCCTCAGGTGCTTTTTGTATTTGATTGTATCCACTAAAGACATCTGGGAAAGAAAAAAATCTTTTTCCAGCCAGATTGTCAAGTACTTGATCAATGAAGGGTAAAGGGAAGTAATCTCTCACTTTTACTTTATTTAACTCCCTATAATATATAAATACATTCCATTTACCAATTTTATTAGTAATAATTACCAAGGGAGACACCCATTAGCTGTTAGAAATAAGATAAATGAATCATACTTATAGCAGCTTTTTAATTTAGTTTTCTCAATGTCTCTTAAGGTAGGATTTATTCTTATTTATAGATGTCTCACTAGTTTAATATTTTCTATGTAAATTTAATTTTTACACAAAATTGCATGGATTCCATTCATGTCTTTATATTTCCATGAAATTTTTCGATTGTGATCTTTGAGTACATAAAAAACTTTCATTTCTTGATCATTTGTCAACCAACTATTAATGTTGAGTGTCTTCCCTAGTGCTACTATGATTTGTTTAGTGCATATATGGGAAAAGTATATTTTTTTGAATTCACTCATCAATGATTTGAGAGGACAAGGATGTGGTAGAAATTAATGAAATGTAATAGCATCTTTAGCAAACTTTTCTCCTATGGGAATTACTCCAGCTAAAGGATAATGGAAGGCTATGAGAAATGAGTCTTGGCCTTCATATGACCATTTCATCACACTATTTTGAATGTATTTATGATCATATATTGTGTTTAATGAGGTTTAAGTATATGAATGATTATAATAATAGGAATTGCTAGCTTGAAAGGCTCTTTTATTCAAATTTATAACTAGTCTGTTGTAATGCATAGCTAGACTGTCAAGATCCATAACTTGACTATCAAGATCCATAGCTAGACTGTCAATATCCATAGTAGTTTCAATAATTTTTAATAACTAATAATCTACATCCTCTACATGATCAATGATTATAACTATAGCTAGAGAATAAATTCTATCACATTTTTTATTAGGTTGATCAACCCACAACTATTTGAAAGTATTGATTGATGGTTGAGTAGGTGGATATAAATAAATCCGTTTTACTTTAAGACCATTTTAAGTGGTCATATCTCCTAATCTATAATCAATAAATGTTACTATAGTTTCTAACCAAGGTCTTCCTAAAATTATTGGGTATCTAATATTTTTGTTTTTATGTTGGAGGACATTAAATTCAATAAGATATTCCCATGATTCTATAGTCAATATTATATCTTCAATGATACCTTTTGGTTTGGTAGTTGAGTGATCTACCATCTAAAGGATTATGGTAGTTGGTGACATATCTTTCAAGGAGAGATTTTACATGGTGTCCATAGTCATTACATTAATATAAGCTCCTAGGTTTACTAATACATTTAGTATCCCTTGCTATAAAATTTTCATAGAAATGATAGGGCTTCTTGGGTCTCCATATTTAGGCAAAAGAAACTTACCTATTAATAGATCAATAATCTTACCATAACCTTGTACAATCTTAGGATATTATCTTTTTCTTCTAGGTATCTTGATACACAAACATTTGATCACACTAATTACTTTTGTAATGTCCCTAATGGCTTGTAACAATGGAATCTCTATGTTTAATTTTTTGATTTCTTGGATCAATTTAGATTCTTTGTTATTTTCCACTTCCTTTAAATTTTTTGGAAGAGGAACAGATGGAGGTGTTATAATAACTTCCTCTATTTTTCTAGTTTCCTCTTTTCACTCTTCTTCTTTTTCTAGTTGAGTTTGTGGACTTGTTTTTTCTTATGGTACTTTTTTGATGATGAGCTAAAGGTTCTTGCACTTTTATTCTTGATATGGGATGAATGTTTGGACTTTAATAGCTCTTACCCCCATTGTTTCACCTTGTTCATTTACAAAAACGTACCTATTTTTTAGATTTGCTACTAGCTGAGAAAGTAGTTGACGTTGGTTTACTTATTTTGTATGGATTTCTTGATTTCCTTAAGGATCCATTAATAATTTTTTGTGATTTTTATGGATACCTTATTTGATGTTGTTGATTATAGTTTAGACCAGAGTTCTATTGTTGATTTATCTATGGATGCTAATGACCTTGGGGTATCTATGTTTGATTAAAAGGTAAGAACATCATCCACTATTGTGGTATCTATTCTTAGGTTACCCATGGTGGTCTACCCCACATTTGTGAGGGTACATGTCATTATCAAAAATGAATTCTTGAGCAAAACTATTTATTTTTTTAAAGATATTTCCTTGTCTCTGGATATAGTTGATTTCTTCTATGGTTTGTGCATTTCATTTGAACTAAATTTTTAGGCTAGAAAGATGACTACAATTTTTTGTGTCATGATCCTTGGCATGCATATTCCACATATTTTAGTTTTGTCTAGAGTATAGTCTCTAAGTGCATATTTCAATATGCATTTTAGAAAATAAATATCTAATGGTTTAGTATTAGATTTAGCCTTGGCTTGCAATCCATCCAATGTCTAATTTAGCTGAACCAATATGTTTGTTTTGAAGTTTGATAGATCTTACATAACTTGACTCACATCACTGGATTCCCCTTATTTCCCTCTTCTACTGCTAGGTTTTTTTCTAAATTATTTGGTGCATAACTATGTAATTTCTTAGAAATCTAGTTTAGTAATATCTCTATTCCCCATAAGATTCAAAGAATCTCTAGTGGAATCATCTAGTCCTTTAAGAAAATAGGTTTGTTCACTTGTTTAGGCAACTCATAACCACATCTATTGAGTGTAAATGCAAATTGATCTAAGTATTCTTCAAGGTTCTCGTCTTCATTTTATATGGGTTTGAAAAATTCATCTTTCTTATCCTTGACCCTATAGTAGTCTTGATATTTATCCAAGAATACTATTTCCATTTTTCTCCAAGTATGAATAGACTTCCCTCCTAGACCCATGAACCACCTCATTGCTCCTTCCTTCAAAGTATAGGGAAAAAGATTCAACTTTTAGTTATCTAAGGTATAGTTATAAGTCTAATAGATGAACTTAAACTCAAAAAGAAATTGATCTGGGTCTTCAATGGAAAAACCTCTAAAGGTAGGTATAGTAGATGGAGAAATGGTTTTCATGGTTGGTTGTTAATAATATTCAAAGATAATAGGATAAGATAAAGTCCTCTCAAGAGCGTTTTTTTGAGGATTATCCACATGACCTATATTTTCTCCCATGTCAAATAAATTTATATTGAGAGGAGGGGATTTTTTTCATTCAATATCTACAATTTTAGTTGTTGTAGAGGAAGATTCTTCTATTCTTTTAGAGATATTTTTGAAGGATTCACTTATCTCATTTTTAAAGCTATCAATTTTGTCTAAAGCAACTTTGATTATTTCCTATAAAGGATCATAATATTCTGGAATAAACCTACCTTCTAAATCCCATGGCCTACTCATATACTTGATTTTAACAAGAGAGTGATTTTATTTTATTTTTGTATTTTTTTATGTTATATAGACTGTTGGCCTAAGTGTTTACCTTAATAACACTTGAAATAATTCCCTAGAAATGACACCAAAAATGATGGGTGTCATTATTACCCCTTCATTTAACCAACTTATGTTGGTGTCAATTCTTACCAAGGCAGTGTCTAAAGCTATTTGTAGTAAGATACTCTATTAATTTTGGGTTAACAATGTTATTTTTGTGGGGTTTTTAGTGTTATCATGATCTAATATTTATTTATAAAATGATGGGTTTCATTATTACCCCTTCATTTAACCAACTTATGTTGGTGTCAATTCTTACCAAGGCAGTGTCTAAAGCTATTTGCAGTAAGATACTCTATTAATTTTGGGTTAACAATATTTTTTTGTGGGGTTTTTGGTGTTATCATGATCTAATGTTTATTTATAATTCTTAAATTCTGAAAGAAAATAATCTTTTAGAAAATATAAATAAATCAATCTGATCTAAATTGAATAATTTTGGAAATACTTCACACATAACTACAAATAGGCCTAAACTAGATTTAGATTGACACTTGTAGAATAAAAATAATCTTAAATCACACTTGTTTAATTAAGAGAACATTAAATCTACACTTTAAAAATTAAAATTATGAGAATGAAAATAATTAAATGCTTATGGTGAAAGTAACACATCAACCATTCAATCTACCCTATAGGTTATCAATCTTAATTATGAAAATTGTGTGTGTGTGTGTGTGTGTGTGTGTGTGTGTGTGTGTGTGTGTGTGTGTGTGTGTGTGTGTGTGTGTGTGTGTGTCTCGATGATTAGTTGAATGAAATAGAAATAAACTTATAAATATATAAATAAATCTCTTATCTCCTTGGGGAGTGGGACCTTGCTCACCCTTAGATCCAGGTTCAAATAAACTCAACTCTTTAATATGTGAAGTGAGAAAGGAAACTACTACAATGATTTTTATATTCCTCAAATTATCCAAAATTACAATATGTCTATATGTAGGTGTAAAATTTATAGATCCAATCATGGATATGTCTATTTATTCTATGAAAATAAACTATTTATTCCTACATTCTAGGTAATAAATTGACTAATTTAAAATAGGAAGATATTCTAGAGAGATTGGGTGATATAGTTAGAATGGAGGGGCATTGAAATGAGATATTTAATGAATCAAAATATCCTATAAAAAAAAAAATACCATGCCTAAACATATTTAGTGACCAAATATTTACATATATGATATTCATATCTTATATATTTAATGTTGTAACCTAGAATAACAACTTCCAAAAATGGAAGACTAAACAAAAATAGACAACTATTTATATACATACACAAAAATAGAACTAACAAAAGGAGTCTTCTATATTTTCATGAAGAAGGTGGAGAAGCTATCTAAACCCTTTATAAAATTATAACATCAAATCTAGATCAAACTAGATTAATCCATAACAAAACTAGTGAAATCCATAGCTTACTATCAAAATTTGTAGCTAACTATCAAAATTTGTAGCTAATTATCGAAATCCATAACAAGCTTTAGAATCCATAGTTGAGTCTCAGATGTTTTATTCTTTATCTTGGATCCTCCTTATCTTCATTAAATATTTTCAAAACTCATATTAATACTACTATTGCCTGTACATATCAAAATGTGGGCCTAAAATATGCAAATGTCAGAACATAGTGCAAAGAAGATAGACTTAGAATTTACAAGAGTTCATATATATAAAAGAATATATTTCCTACCTTATGATAGTTATAAATATAAATATTACATACAATTCTCAACCATTTGACATATATAAGGCCATAAACTATAGAAATAATCACTCATTTTATGGACTCATCATCTCCCCCATACTTTATCTTTTGCAAGTCCCTTTTGTAAACTAATGTCCCCAGTCTTCATAGATATGAACTATTTGTTGTAGCTTAAGACTCAAATAATAAATGGAGTATAGATCTTGTTTAAGTATCCTCTGATGAATAGGACTGAGGACCATATACCTTTGCATAAAATGAAGTTAAATTGTAAACTATTATTCAGACTGAGGTCCCATATTCTACCATGATGACATAAGGGAGAATAACAAGGGAGGTCTGAACCTCATCTTTATCCATGAATTTATTATATCCTTTTGTAAAACACCTAAAATTATCTACATAATGGCATTGGATTTTCTCAAAGACCACTAAATAGTAGTGGGTGACAACACTTCTCTTTGTCTTAATGGAACTAGTAGCATATGTCAGTGTTATCTACAAGCAACCACTACATCATCAAAATTATGTTGAATAAATAATTCAAATTTTAAAAGGCAATATTTTAATTTATAAAGATAATGATTATTAACTCTTGGTTGTTGATAAAACCTATGAAATTTCTCTAATATATATTGTGCATTACCAAATTGAGTCCTGTTGCATAAACCAACATCTTTTAAAATATTAGTGTGATCATTATATCTTTCATACCAAGAAATATGATATCTATATGTAGATAAAAGGGATCTCATTTTATGTTTCCCCATAAATAAGTTTACCAAGAAATAATTTGTATTTCCTATAATAATGTCACATAAGTAGAATTCATAGAGTACATCTTTCCTATCAGGAGTACTATTTTTTAATACTACCATGAAATCATCACTAATATTTATCTGATGTGGTAAAGTATAAGATATTTACAATAATTTCCATTTAAATAATTGTTCATGTAAAAATAGACTATATATGGAAGAAGAGACTCCAAAGGATAATAGTATTTCACTTAGTTGACAAGTAAACTGAAGAGTTTGTTTAACTTGTTCTTCTTTTTGTTAAACTCGAGTCAACTCTTCTTGAATTTGTTGTTTATTTCTATTAAGAAGATTTTTTTCCTTCTTAAGTAGATGATTTTATCTCTTCATTTCTTCAAGTTCTAAGTATACTTGATCCAATTTATTTTTTACATCTAATATAGACAAAATAGTTTGACATCCTTGTTCTACCATGACCTTAAGAAGAACATTAGAAGAGCTAGAATCTATTTGAGTCTTTAGTCTAGCATTTTCCATTTTAGTTTTGAGAATATTTCTCCTTAAAGAAATATTCACTTCTTTAAGTGACTTGGTATAACTCCATACATCAATAGTCTCATCCTATTACTCATATACCTTCTTCAAGGATTTCATTTCTAGGTTTTTAATCTATTTAATTAAATGAAAAATCACAAAATATTTGTTTTAAGCTACAACAATTAGTTTAATTATATCCTCTACACTCTATTTAATAGTGGCTTCTAGCTTGGGACAATGCTAGAGCATGTTGGAGTTCCATATCATCTATTTTATTTAAAGGTTGTCCCTCCTCTTCATTTATTAGGGATTTTCCTTTATCCCTTATTTATTTTTTAGGAGTAAGACTATCATCAATAATAGTCTCAGTAAAGTCATGAACAAAATATTCATGTGGAAAAGGGGTTTCATATTCTTCTCTATTATGGGCTTCACTAGTAGTAACTTTGGGGTTTTGTCTCAAGTTGTTTAGTGTCTCTGCCAAAATGGTCTCATCACTATTAATTTTTAGAATTAACCTTGTTCTTCTATTAAGAGAAGGAAGGGATTTTGTATATGGGTTTTCTTGAGTTTTTAGCTAGGAGGCAAGATCTATAAAATACTCATTTTCAATAATCTAAGTGGGTTCCTAAACATGAGAAGCTTGAGGAACATGTTGATGGCTTTTGGTAGAGGATCAAAGTCTCAATTTTCTACTTGTTGGCTTAGGAGGATAGATTATATGAGGAGGGCTTGGGGTTTTTAATGTAACATTCTTAATAGAGGATCTTTTGTTTCAGGTAGATTTAGATGTAATTTCTTTGGAGGAAATTATAGGTAGGGTTTTTGAACTAGAATAATACATGTGTACAAGAATCTATTTGGTATGTTTAATGGTTTTTCTTCTCATTCCTTCATAGAAGTCAGCCCAAGATTCTATAATATTTTCCTATTATAAAAATTGATGTTAGATAATGAGTTGAATTAACCCATGATGATGTATGTTAGAGGTGTTTTTGGCATATCTCATGGCTACCACCTGAATAGATCATAGGAGAAACAAGGGCAAATTATTTTATGTTGAGGTTATTAAGCACCATATCTTAGATGAATAAACATTCTTAATACCATATAGATCAATACACTACATTGACCCTCACATGTTAAATATTTAATGAGCCAAAAAGAAAATGACCTCCATGGTTTATGTAGAGACTCTCTATTAATTCCCTTTATTCTTCCTTAAATTATTCCACATAAATTGGTGTTGTTTCACCTTCACTATTAAAAATCTTGATGAGATAATTGAATGAAGATCTCCATTCTATTTATGCTCATTCATCTATAATCCCTGATAATTAATTAAGGACCTATGTGGAAAAGGGTATTTAGACACTATAAACTGTGGAGAAGTCAAGTTTTAGGTGGGGGACAAATTTAATCTCCAATGCCTCATCAAAACCTTGGAATTTAAGGAAGAATTTGATCCATCAAACTACATCTAGTATCTTCTTTACTAGTTCATTATCTAATAGCTCATTTACATTCTCTGGTTCTAATTTATTTTTAAACCCCATTTCAAGCTCTAGGTTTGCACAAGACATAGTTAATTTTTCACTTTGATTTCAAAATGAAGCTAAACCATGCTTGCAAAATGATTATATGTAAATAATATCCCTTTTGGGTTTAGACTATGGACATTAACCAAAACATGCCAAATAATAATGACAACATCAATTTGAAGTAATGATGGCATACATTTTTTATTACCTTGAAATAATTATACCATCAAATCCTTTAAACCCTTTACTTTTTGTTTTTTTTTAAATAACACATGATTACAGTGTCATGTCATTATGAAACATTTTCTTAAATATAAGGAATATTATCCAAAGCTCATACTTTGAGCTTCAAAATATAACCTTTTTGAATGACCTTTTGTTACCATCATCCAATATTCTCGTTATATCACCTTATGAATTTTTATATCAATAGGTTTGAGAAAATGCATGAAACTTAGACATATAAAAATAAAACTTAAAAAAAAAATACTTTACCTTACAAATCTTAATATTATCCTTATCAATCTTACTTACCTATTATTTCATAACAAATTATATGAATTAATCATGAATAATAGTACAACAAATAATAGAATTAAATTTATTGATTTAGAACTTACTAAATTTTTAAACTCATTTTTTTAAATTTGTTTTACCTTTTTGGTTTTTTGCCCTTGACTAGTCATTTGCTAGTTTTCTAGTCAAGGCTCATTATTTAATGCATGAACATCTATAAAGCTAGTTTTTTACACATGACTATCAATAATGTCTTGCAATATTTTCATTATTTCTTTTGTATGTATGTGTGTGTATATATATATATATATATATATATATATATATATATATATATATATATATATGTAAATTTTATAGAAGAGAGGAATTATCTTCCTTTATTCAATCCAATTTTATTTTCAAAGATCAGTTACCATGGAATATTTGAGTTCTTCTATGGAACCAAACTCATTTTGTACCAACTAAATGAATTCCTCTTTACTATTAGGCTTATGATATAGCTTCAACTGATGTCCATTAATAAGAAGTGTCTTTTGATTTCCATCTATATGCAATAATTGTACTACGTCATTATCAAAAATATTTTCTATCTAGAATGGTCCTAACCATCTAGTTTAGAGCTTACCTTTGAAATGTTAATATTTGGAATCATATAAGAGTTCCCAATCTCCTTCTCTAAATTGAATTTCTCTGATATTTAATTCATGCCATTTTTTCTCTAATACTATGACATTTTTTTTATCGAAAATCTTCTATCCTCATCTCATCCAATTCATTCAATTTCAACATTCTTTCTTTTTGTGTTTCATCCAAATCAATTCCTACTTTTAATGCAATCCTAAAAGTTTTCATTTCAAACTCAATTGAAAGGAGAGGTTTCTTACTATAGACCAATTCATATGCTGATACTAACTATCTTTGTCATGATATTCTTCAATTCTCTATTAGTGACTTATACTTATCCATTTTCTTGAGGATGTTATGGAAAGGATTTCTTGTGGTTGATTTGGTAGATCTCCATGAATGCTTGAATCATATTGGACATGAATTATGGTCCTTGATTAGATATTATCTCCCTTGGTACTCCAAAATGTTGCATGATCTTAAAATAGAGGAAGTTTGATACTACCTCTTCTTTTGAAAAATAAGGATCTTTTACTTCAACCCATTTGGTTACATAATCCATACATACTAACAAGTATTCTTTACATTATGAAGGTGGATCTATGGGCCTAAAAAAGTACATACCCCACTTTTCAAAAGGTTCTAAAACTACTTGTGGATGAAGAGGCATCTCAGAGGATAATGTAGGATTTCCCATTCTTTCACATGCATCACATTTCCAGACATATGCATTTACCTACTTATGAAGAGTTGGCCATAAATATCTAGTTTCAAGGATTTTATGCATTGTTATTTTCACCGAGTATTGTCTTCCTATGAGTTCATCATGAGATGCATGATTGATATCATACATTTAATTCTCCTTTACACACCTACAAAAAACATGATTAGGTCCAAGTTTAAATAGTATATCATTAATCCATTTATAAGAAGAACTAATTCCAATTAAACATTTCTTTTCCTTTTTGGTACATTAAAAAGGAAACTTTCCTATGGCTAGAAAGTTTGCTATATCAACAAACCAAAGTGTGTGTGTTGAAATAGATAATAGTTGTTCATCTATAAATTCATCTTTTATAGGTTATTCTTCATCTCCATTATGTAATATAGTAATGAAATTAGTAACCACATTGAATTTTCTTGTTTTATCAATAATCCTTATGTCAAACTCTTGCAATAATAACAACCATTTGATAATTCTTCCTCCTACTACTGAGTTAATCATCAAATAGCTGATAGCTACATTATTAGTGTATACAAAGATTTTATAACTAGTAATATAGTGTCTAAATTTATTAATGGCATAAATCATAGAAAATAATTCATTCTCTATGGTTGTATGATTTCTTTTAGTTGATGTTAAATTATTTATTATTTAGTATATGACATACATATGTCCATTTTCATCCTCCTTTCCTAAAATAACTACCATAGCATGATTAGATGCATTAGTATAAATATGAAAGGGTTGTGACCAATTAGGTCCTCTCAAGACTGATGTAGTACTGATATTTTCTTTGATGGTTTCAAATGCTTGTTGGCAACCTAAAATCAAGATAAATTCACTCTCTTCTATGAGCAAATCAAACATTGGTGTATCAATCTTTCTAAAATATTCTATGCACCTTATGTAATACCCTGCATGGCCTAAAAAAATATTGATTTTAGTTTGATTTTGAGTAATAGGTAAGTTTGAAATGACTTCAAGTTTTTTGGATCTTCTTGGATTCCTTTTGTATAAATATGATGTCCTAAAACTATGCCTTATTCTACCATAATCAAACACTTTTCATGGATTAGAATCAAATATTTATCCTCAAATATTTGTATTAATTTTTTAAAATTTCTCAAACCTTCATTACAATTTTCTCCATGAACATTAAAATCATCAATATAAACCTCTACACAATCATTGGTCAAGTCTAATAATATGGCCAAAATGACTCATTGGAAAGTGGTAGGTGTATTGCATAGACCAAAGGGCAAGAATCTATAGTAAAATATTCCCCATGGGTAGGTGATGGTTATTTTATATTTATCCTAAGGTGCCACTTATATTTTATTGTATACACTAAAGCCATATATGAAAGCAAAATGTCTTTTTCCAACTAGATTGTCAAGTACTTGATCAATAAAGGGTAAAGGGAAGTAATCTCTCATTGTTTCTTCTTTTAAATCCCTATAATATACACATACCCTAAGTTTACCATTATTATTGGTAAAAATGACCAAGGTAGGGACCAATTGACTGTCAAAAATTGGATAAATGAATCCTACTTATAACAACTTTTTAATTTTAATTTTCACAATGTCTCTCAAGGTAGGATTTATTCTTCTTTGTGGATATCTCACTAGTTTAATGTTTTTTGTGTAAATGTAGTGTGTACATAAACTTGTATGTATTCCCTTAATCTTTTCATATTCCCATGAAAAATCTTGAGTGTGATCTCTGACTACATGAAAAACTTTCATTTTTTGATCATTTGTCAACCAACTATTTATGTTGAGTGTCTTCCCTGGTGTTACTATGATTTGTTTAGTGCTTGGATGGGAAGAGTCTATTTGTTAAAATTAACTCATCAATGAGTTTAGAGGAAAAGGATGTGGTATAAATGCATGAAATTTAATAGAATATTTAACAAAATTTTCTCCTATGGGAATGGCTCCAACTAAAGGACAATTAAAGGATATGAGAAATGAGTCTTGGAATTCATATGCCCATTAAATCACACTATTTTGAATGCCTTTATGACCATATATTATGTTTTAATAGGTGTAAGAGGATGAATTATTAGAATAATAGGAAGTGCTACTTTGGAAGGGTTTTCTATTCAAATCCAAAACTAGACTATCAAGATATATAACTAGACTATCAAAATCCATATCTTGATAGTCAAGATCTGTAGTAGTTATAATAATTATTAATAAATCATCATATACTTCCTCTAAATGATCAATGATTGTAACCATAATAGAGAAAAAATGTTATCACATGTTTCATTAGGCTGATTAACCCACAACTATTTGATAGTATTGATTGATGATTGAGAAGGTGGATATAAAGAAATTTGTTTTGCTTTAAGACCATTTGAAGTGGTCATGTCTCCTGATCTACAATCAATTAATGTTTTTACAGTTGTTAGCCAAGGTCTTCTTAGAATTGTTGGGTATCTAATCTATTTTTTTTAGGCTAGAGGACAATAATGTTAATAAGATATTCCCATGATTATATAGTCAATGT
>JARHVA010005614.1:840000-865000 GCA_037957365.1 Torreya grandis | reverse complement strand
ATATGTGGCTGAATATATGATATATAAACAAAATAAAGGTGAAATATTCAAAACCCCAAGTATTTTGCAACCTTTATCCATCCTTATCCAGCATTGGGAAAAAGTGTCTATGGATTTCATTATAGGGTTACCAAGATCTAATGGTCAAAATGTTATCATGGTTATTATGGATCATCTCAGTAAGTATGTTCTTTTTTGTTCTTTATCCTAACCATTTATCTTTAGTATAGTATCTTTTATTTTTCTCAATATAGTTCAAAAACTACATGGTACTCATAAGACCATTATCAGTTATAGAGATCCCATTTTCATTAGTAAATTTTGGACTAAACTATTTGCATGTTTGGGCATAAATTTGTATCATAGATCATCCTATAATCCTCAATTAGATGGAAAAATTGAGGTAGTCAACAATTTTTTGGAAGGATATCTCCATTATTATTTTTTTGATAAATGGGTTCATTGGTTACCACTTGCTGAATGGTGGTATAATAATTTTGTTCATAGTTCTTCCAAAATGTCTCCCTTTATGGAATTGTATGGATACTAGCCTCCATCCATGACATATACCTTGAAGTTCCATCCTAAATTTCATGTAGTTTAGGAAAATATTCACCATGAACAAGAGGTCCTTGAAGTTTTCATGAAATTTTATCCATTATCCAAAATCACATGAAGTAATAGTTAGAAAAACACAAGAGTGAGAGGCATTTTAACATTAGTGAGTAGGTATTTATTTACTTACAACCATATAATAATATGTCCTTAAAGAAAAAAAGGGTAATAAATTATCCCCTAGGTATTATGGGCCTTATCATATCTTACATAAAAATGGTAGTATGGCTTATAAGTTAGAGTTTCCTTCATCCACTCACATACATCCAATATTTCATGTATCATACCTAAAGAAAGTCATTAGACACACAGTTTCTACTCAAACTAAGTTACCATAATTGGATGAGGAAAGGAGAGTTATTCTTGATCTTAAAACAATCCTTCAAATGTGCACTAAGAAATTACAATCTATAATAATTAAGGATTACTTGATCAAATGGAAGAATTTACTATGTGAAGATGCCACCTAGGGGGATGAATCCTTTGTGAAACAACATCCATAGTTGATTCAGCATTATTTTGAATGGGAGGGACATGTTATGCCCTTAACCTTTAGTTTATCTATAGATATGTATGGCTAACTTGTGGCTTACATACCTCTTTTATATTATTTTTATATTTCTCTAGTTCATAGTTAGGTAAACCTATGGAATAACCATGGCTTAGTAGACTATATATAAGAAGTACTAGTTATTATTTTATCATCATATTAAGTATTCTTCTCTTATTACATTATTTTGGAGGTTTCCCTCTCAAAGTAGATCTACTATATTATCTAGTATTATGCTTTGTTGTCAATTATTTTTGTGTGATCTCTTATCTTTGTCTATTCTATGCAATATATAGTAATTTTATGTGCACATACAAGTAATTTATTTATATATTTTCCTTTTTTATTATAGTGTTCTCTCAATGGTTGGGAGGGATCTAAACCGTAAAGAATCCACTCCATAGTTAGGATCCCTCCAAACCATATACAATTTCCCCCTTTATGTTTTTGAATCCTCAAAATAATGGAGATGGAGGATAACCTACTCTCACTAGTGGTCTCAACATGGACACTCATTTGACATGTTGGGGTGTATGGTTTAGAGGGATCCAAACCATGGAAGTGAAATGTTTTTGCCTTATCTTTTATTGGTAGCCGTCCCAACCATGGATATATCTTATACATTATTTATATGGTTCCCAAACATGGTTATGAGACCTAAAAACCATGGATATGAAAACTCAATGGTTTGGAGGGATCCTAACCATAATAGGGTAATTATTTTGGCTTCTTTATGCTTGGAAGATCTCACAACTATGGAGTTATACTATCCATTGTTGGGAGTCCTCCAAAACATGTTATTTTCCTCTCCATGGTTGGGAGTGATCTGAAATATTTTTGGGATGGATCCCAACCATAATGAGGGAAAAAACATTTCCCTTGCCATGGTTTTAATCCCTCCCAACCAAAGAATAGATAACTCCATGGTTGGGAGCCTTCCTAGGCATTGAAAGAGAAATGTTTTACCCTTTTTATGGTTTAGATCCCTCCCAACCATGGAGAGGACATATAGTTTTTTGATAGTAATACTATAAATGGAGGTGGGGGGTTTCCCTAACATACTTGGGATACCTCCCAACCATAGTCTAAACATCTCACATGAGTGACCATCTTGATAGGCTGGGAGTGTTCCTAATCATGGAAAGGGAAAATTTTTACCCTCTCCATGGTTGAAATAACTCATAACCATGGATCATATTATTCATGTTTATATTTATCCAAAATATATATATGGAAAGGGATCCATTCCCTTTTCCTCTCCATTATTGAGAGGGATCCCTACTATGAAGAAGGAAACATCTATCCTCCTTAATGGTTAGGACCCATCCCAACCATGGAACCTTATATTATATGTGTTTAGAAACCTTATCCATGGTTCACAACCTTCCTCACCATGCTTAATTATACTTTCCATGCCTTGGAGGGATCTAAACCATGGAGATGGATTTTTTTTCCCTCTCCAAGGTTAGGGAACATCATAACCATGGGAGATAGGGGATTATTTTCCCTATCCATGGTTAGAAGTATAACTATTTTCTATTTATGTTTCATTCATTAATTTAATCCAGGAGGGATGAATATGTGGAGTCTCACTCATTCTCTCATCATTTAATTTTCCCAATTTTAATGAGTTAGAAATTAAAAATTATTTGTGGTGAGATTATCCATGTCTTTTACCATCAATATACTAGAGGTTATTTTCTAAGTTTAAAGAGAATTATTTACTTAGGTTATAAGAGTTGTGTCTAAAATTGAATAAGTTACATCTTGATAAATTTATAAGGAATATTTTAAGATAATGAATGTTTTTGAAAGAATGGATCAAATGGAGAAATTGTCTAAAATATAACACTTGTTCTCCATTATTTATCAGCAAAGAGAAACTGCATTTCATGGGAGAGTGTTATAATTTAGGTTTAATTTGATATTTTGGATCCCATAAATACCATTCAAGAAGTCACTAATCATGATTATCTACTCTCTATCTCTTGCAAAAAGTTAAATTTTGATCTTGCTTTAATTTTTTATAGTAATATATCATAGAATTTGAAAGAAAATATGGTTACTAGTCAATATTTCCCTCTTTATGGTTGGGAGGTATCTCAACCATGTAGAAGGAAAATTTTTTCCCTCAAATATTCCCTATCAATGGTTAAAAGTAGAATTTTTATTTATTTATTGTGTGCTCATTATTTTTAGTCATAGGGACTGAGAAGGTGGAATACCACTCATTCTCTCATCATTGCCTTTTCCTATGTCACATGAGTTAGCAATGCCAAATTATTTGAGTTGTGATTATCCATGATTTTTCATGCTCTATAATGAAATATGTCTTCCATTAATCTTGTATACCTCCTTATATAATCATATTATTTTTTGTATCTTAGTTATGAGTCTAAAGAAAGACGAATATAAATTTAAGATTCTTCACAATATTACCATGTATTACTTGAAGTCATATAATTATATTGGAGGCTTGAGAATAGTTCAAGATCTACAACTAAGAGTTATTAGGTGTAAAGGGTGGATATTATGGCCAATTTTATCATTAAAGGAACTAATATGTTTATGAGAGTGGTATAGTGTAATGGTAGAAAAATATAGGATAAGGAAGGTAACCCCACTAAGAAAATACTAAAAGGTACATGAGTGATGTAGAAATTAAAACATGTTAATGAAAGTTATAAATTTAAAGAGGTTAGACATTTTATTGATAAATAATACTAATGGCAATGCCTCACTAGATCAAAGATAAGGACTAACAAACTAAATTATCTACTAATACCCTCAAAATAAAACATAAGAGAATATTTTTGTATTGATTTTAATGGATGTTTAAAATGTCACCTCTCCATCCAAAGATATCAATGGATGTCTCTTTTCCATTTTTAAAAACTATTTAAGGATGATCAAGTGGAAGGGATTTAAAACAAATACATAATAGAAATATGATAAGCTACACAAGTTACATGTTTGAGGAATTTGAAGGTAGCCTATATTTTTCCTTGATAATGGAGGGGTTGTAAAATGTTATTTATAGAAAATGGAAATTCCTTTAGCTATGATGAACTTGCTCTAGAGTATTTAAGAGTTACAAGGGATAAACATATGTTTTTCATTATATATATGGAGCTACAGGTAAAAAACCATTTTGTAAATTGTATCAATAATTAATTATTATATTGATTCAAATAGGTAATAAAATTCATAAAATACAAAATTAAACACTTAAAACCCTAATAAATGTTTCATATAAGATTATAGATAAGATGTACTTATTAAAAATTAAGAATGTTAAATAAAGTATAACACATACAAAATATGCAAAATTAATTGAGGGATGATATCCTTTATAACATGATAATTCCTTAGGAGACCAAAAATTAATTTGATCATAATTAAATTTTATATTCCATATAACTAGATTAGATTCCCATTAATCCTTAATATGTTGCAATAAAAAGTAAAAAATATCTTCAATGATGCTTCAACAAGAGTAGTGGTCAATGGGTCATTAAAGTGTCTATCTTTAATCATAAAATCATAAAAACCACTCCAATATACCTTGGGAAAATATAATATTGTTTATATGATTGATTAAAATAATTTAACACTACCTTGAGAATAATTAATTAGGTGAAATGTCATAATCAATGCACACTTTTGTTATTAAATGAGAGAATAAATTGAGTATTATCACTACAATATTGAAAACTCATTGTGAACTATGGATAATTATTTTATGATGAGAATTTTTTAAACCTAATAAGTAGTAAATAATTTTAAAAATTATTTAAGATCAAGCACCAAAAAATCACAAGATACCAAGGAATTTATTTTGGAGTTAACATCTTAAAAATGGATATATGGGACTGCATGCTTAATAGATTTTACGAAGATATTTTATATCCAAAAAAATTGTGCTCATTTATATGCATACTTATTTCTATTTTTTTGAGTTCATTTATAGAATCAACTATTGATATATTGGTGTAATTGGATTGTAGCCTTCCTTATAATAAGTGGAATGGTCAATAATACATGTTATATGTTTTAAATGGTACATTAAACTAAATAAGTTAGGTGGACTCATGTATTATACCTCATAATTAAATTAAAATCCTTACCATCAGATGAATTTTTCATAATAATGATAATAACCATAGAATGTGTTAGACTATCAACATATTTGTTTTCTCCTTCCATCCCTAATATGTCTACCATTATTCCCCTTCATTGATACTATTATTTTTTTTATTTTAGCTTAATTTTTTTATCTTTATCCATCCTCATGGATTGACCTCATTTTATATCCCTCCCAAGGACAAAAATTAATGCTTTTTATTCCTATTTTTTAAGATCAACAACTTTATTTTCCTTAATATTATGTGTTTTCTTTTGGAGTAGTTTTGTTTTGAATTCAAAATATTGTAGATATGGTATGTGTGCAAAAAATATTAATATTTTAAATATCGATACCAAAACCAAAACTTGGGATAAAATTAGTGATATGAATCCACTTGATACTTAACATATTGGATTATTTTACATGAAGTTATATCTTTATATTTCCATTGATAACTAAGTAATAAACTCTGGAAAATTTATGATGATGAATCATTGGCTACAAAATAACCATCATAATTGGGAGAATTTATCAAATTTTATCTTAAATTATCTTACTTATTATCACATTTGAATTTACCTACTACAATTAAACTAACATATCCAAAAAATAATTAACCTTTTTGTTACATGTCACATAGGTTTCTAATATAAATAGAGAACCCATTCTAAATAAAATATGTTAGTGTGATTTGTGTGGATAGTATAAATTCCTTATTGGTTTAAGACACTAATTCAATGTCATTTATTTAAGTAATTTTTAAAATTATATAGTTCAATCAAAGTATAGCATACCCCAATTAAGCTTTGAATTATCAAACATGGGCATTATAATAAATAAGAGAACAAAGTCAAGATTGTATATAGTTAATACTAAATAAATATTTAATGTTTTTATATTAGTATAAATAATTTTATATTATATCACTTATTTGTTACTTAAATCATGACTATAAGTTTGATATTTTTCATGTTTGAATTCAAGCTTAAATCAAAGAAAATTATCAAATCTTCCATAATTTTAGGGAAAAAGCAATTATTATAAGGGAGTTTTGGGTAGTAAAAAAAATATAATTAGAATAATAATTTTGAATTTATTAACCTAATTGAAAATTTCACCTAACACATTAGTTTTTTTATTCAATTCTAAATGATTATCTAAGAGTGTTGATAAACCGTTAGGTTATTTCAATACTAGCAGACTTGTCACTTCTACATGTATGTGTGTGTATACATATAATTTTTTGACCTCAAGATTTCCTATTATAAAAAATCAATTAAATATTTCTCACTTATACATAACATGGTAACAAAAATGAGAGTAATATATTTTGAAGGTAACAATTTTTTATGTATATTTAAACACCTTATATCATGGTTACATCCTATTCTCTATGATAATGTTTAAGAATGGAGGGTATTTAACCATAATGTCTGGGAGAAACCTTGAAGTATGTGTTAATAAATAATTTTTATTGTGTATCTTATTTGTATAAAAACAAAGGAAATGAGGATAATTTTGAATAAATTCATCTATATCATTTTGGTAGAGACCTATAATTTCAATGTTCTTAAATTTATTTTTTAAGTTTTCAAAATCATAGATGATAAGTCAAGGTGACCTCTATATGGATTTGTAAAAATTAACCTTTTACAAAAATTAATATTATAATTTTTAATTAAAATGTACCCTCTATGTTTGTGAGGTATCAAAACCATGGTTTAGAGGGATTTCAACCATTGATAGGGTAAATTTTTTCCCTCTCTGTGGTTTGGAAACCTCCCAATTATGGATAATAAACTCCATGATTAAGATCCTTCCCAACCATGGAGAATATGATTCATGGTTTGGAGGGATAAAATCCATAACAAAGTAATAATTTTTACCTAAAATAATTAGGAACCCTCCCAAATATATAGATGGAAAATAACCTACTTTCATTGGCAATCTCAATATGGCCACTCATCTGAGATGTTGGGATGTATGGTTAGGAGGGATCTTAACCATGGTAGGGGTAAAACATTTCCATCTCTATGGTCAGTAGACCTTTGTATTGATGAAGTATCCTCTTTATGGTTAGGAGGGTTCTTAACCATGGTTGGAAGGGGTATCAATAATGTATATGAAAAATCAATGCTTGGTATGGATCTTAACCATCATAGCTATAAGGTTTTCCCTCTCCATGGTTGGGATATCTCTCAACCATAGATTTGTCCTCTCAATGATTGGGATCACTCCCAATCATAAGGGGGAATTTTTTTCATCTCCATGGATGGTATGAATACAAACCATCAAGTTTCCCTCTCCATGGTTGGGATAAATCCCAACCATGGGGTTATCAATTATATGGTTGGGAGGGATCTCAACTATAATGAGGGAAAAATCACTCTTAATGGTTGAGATCACTTCAAGACATGGAGAGGATAAATCCATGGTTTGGATGGATCCAAACCATTATTAAATTAATATTTTTCCAACTCCATGTTTGTAAGACCTCTCAATAATGATGAGGATAAGGGATCTATGCCCTTGGTGACTCCATGAAGAAGGGAAAAAAATTCCATCTCCATGGTTATAATCCTTCTAAACCATGAAGAGGATATATCCATGGTTTAGAGGGCCCTAAAAATGTCAAGGGTAAAATATTTATCTCTCCATTATTTATACACTCCCAACCATGGAGAGGATAAGGGGTCATGGTTGGGGGGATCCCACCATGGATAGAGAAGAGTTCATGATTTTTTTTCACTCTCCATGGTTGGGATACCTCCTGAACATGAAAAGGACAAGGGTCCATGGTTGGAAAGGGGATATACATGATTGAGATCCCTACCAATCATTGAGAGGGAAGACAACTTACTTTCATTAACACTCTTAATATGGCCACTCATTTGAAATGTTGAGATGTATAGATAGTAGGAATATCAACCATGGCAGGGGAATGTTTTTCCCTCTTCATTATTTGTATCCCTTAAAAATATGGTTGGGATACCTCCATGGTTGGGAGGAATCGAACCATGAAGATGGAAACTTAATGGGTGGGAGGAATCCAAACCATAACAATGGAAATTTTTTCCATCTATGTGGTTGAGATGGCTCCCACCTATGGATTTGTCCTATTTATGGTTGTGAGGGATCCCAAAAATGGTTGGGATCCATCCTAACCATAGGGATTGCATATCCATGATTGGGAGGAATCATATCCATAATTATGGAAATTTGTTTCCCTCACCATGGTTGTGATCCCTCCCAACCATGGAGAAGACATATGTATGTTATGTAGTAATTCTAAAAATAATGATGGAAATTGTTTTTCTTCACCATATTTTAGATCCCTCCAAAGCTTAGAGTGGATTTTACATGTTTGGTAGGGATAAAAACCATGTAGAAGGTGAAAAATTACCTCTCCATGATTTCAATCCCTCCCAAACAAGGAGCATATTCTCCATCATTGGGAGTATTCCCAACCATGAAAAGGGTAAAATTAATTTTTCCATCTCCATGATTGGGAGGCCTCCCAACCATAGGGAAGGAATTTTTTCCCTTAGTTTTTCCTTCTCCATGGAAATGATTTCTCCTAACCATGGAGAGGACAAATCCATGGTTCAGAGGGGTCCAAGGCATGGTATGGGAAAAATGCTTCCTTAGCCATGGTTAAAAGCCTTCCCAACCATGGAGAAGATAAGGTATCATGGTTTGGAGGGGATCCCACCAAAAATAAGGAATAATTTAGCCTTTTCCATGGTTATGGTCCCTCCCAAACATGTTCTCTTATCCTTTCCATGGTTGGGATGGATCCCTAATGAGGGTAATTGAACCTCTTCATTTAATTTTTCAAATCTAGGGTTCATGTCCAAAGTCTATATGCAATAGGGAAAATAAGACTTCAAAATAAAAGTTAATTTTATTTTAAAATCAAAATCAAAATAATTAAATTAAACCTAAATTATTTATAGAAAATAAAAACTTAACCAAAAAAATTAAAAATAAATCAAACAAGAATAAACAACTAAAAGTAAAATACAAATCCTAGAAATGGAAATAATAAAAGGAATTGCAGAAGATCTTAACACACCACACACACCTTTAGGTTTATATAAGGAAAAAATAATGATGAAAAAAATACTAAAAAATAAAATGAATAGAAAAATATATATTCTATACCATAAACTTTATTGTTATTCCTATGTTTTAGTAGGCATTGTTTCTACATTTGGAATAGGACTACAAATAAATAATCAATAAATTGTGCTCTAAAATAAAATTTTATTAAAATAAATATAAAATTAGGTAATAAATATTAATTATAAGGTTTCAATTATAATACAACATATTCAATAAATTATTAAGAAGGAATAATAGCCTAACAAATTAGTTTACAACTAATTTCTTAATCCAGGCTAATAAATCAAGTTATAACTGATTTATTAACAACCTAACAAATTAGCTTACAACATAGATTTTCATTATATAAAAAACAAAACTATCATTGAATTTATTATGAGATAAGAGTGGATATTGCTAGATTCATAGATCCACTATCCTATATATTGTAGGAGAGAATCAAGTGTGATCTTGAAAAATTCAATTTCCTTTTCATGTCTCCAATAACTTGTAGTTTGATATATCCATAGTAGATGAAATACTATAACATATAGATTAGTTTTTGAAAAACATATTTTTATAATATAACATAAATATAATATTATACCAAAAATAAATATTCAATGTTATTTGGATCTTCATGTGCATTTATTCTAAAATTTTAGGACTCTAGAGCTAGTATTTTATCGATCTATAAAGCTAGTTTGAAGTTGATCATTGGAGTTAATTTTCTATTGATATTCATAGATAGTTTATTGTAATCATTAAAATTGGTAACTAGATGATAATATTTTCACTTGGGTTTACCTATCCCTAGGATATCCATATACCTATCCTTGAGCATTAGACTTACATTTTGAATCATTCAACAAACCACAGCCACCTACATTTAGTCATAACCAAGTCCTAGAACTATCATCTCATAACCTAATCTAAATTTATTAGTATTATATAAAAAGGAAATTAATGCCACATTTGGGACACTACAACCACATGGTGTGAATGTTCCCAACTGGGTGTTATTATCCTTAGCCTTAACTATTCCCAATAAATATTTTTTCAAATGTGTGGCCCTCTTAAGGTTGTACTAAGATCATTTTATTATTCACATAATCAAAAAACCCCTATAATAAAAATTCAAATCCACCTATATTATATATATGGGATATGGATGCAAAATCTATACAAATCAAAGATAAATTTGTGCAAAATCAAGGTATTTGATCCATATTCTACCGTGCTTTCTACATAATACAATTTAATATAGCTCTAAGCCTAGTTTTCAAAAATTTAAAAATCTCAATCACTTTCAAGGCATCCAAGGACATTCTCATTATAAAATTTACTTTCACATACATCAATAAGTAGTTGGGAGAAATACATCAAACTTGATCCATCCTCATAGTATTGGTATGTAGGAAACTCTCTATACAATGGCATGTTGAGGACATCCAATCCATCTTAATAACACACAAAAAATTATTTATCATTCCATGCTTATAAGGATATTAGGGTTTTCAAACTAAATCATGTTTCTTAGGCACAACATAAAGATATAGGTTTTGGTCATACAAGAATAGGACACACAAATATAGGCACAAGTGATCCCAATAAATAGGAACAATCTTGAAAATGGGACACTATTACCACATTGAGGACACTACACACATATGGAAATACTATCCAAAATAAGCACTAATTTCTATTGAGTGTATGATTAAAAGAATCCTCTTGATGACATAGACTATTGCCCATATTAGATTTTACATCTTAGATCATCTATGACAGTGAGTTTTTAGATAAGTCTCTATTTATCCATATTTATCTCTATTATTAGAAATTCAAAATAATTCAAAGGTCATAAAAAATTATTACTTAATTTTTTCATATTTATTTTAACTAATTTAGGCATCTCAACCCCTTAACCAAACATAGGATTTACATATTTAAACCTAAAAAGGGTAAATCATTTGGTGAATATGTCTTACTTCAAATATTGCTTCAAACCCTAGATTGAATTCATCCAAATTTTGTGAAATAAATTTAGGGTTTCATTCTTCCAATTTTATGATTTTTTATACAACATAGTAAAATTAAATAAATTTAATATTAGGGCTTCAATTTATTTTACATTTAATTTAAATTAGTGCAAAGAAATAATAGATTCAAAAAACCCTAACCCTAAACACACTTAGGGTTTGTATACTTTTCTATTTATAATCAGATTTTAGATTCATATATCTTCTAATTCATATAATCATGATCATAATGATAGAATATATCCATCACTTTTTCTTTCAATGTCTAATATTTTCATTTGCATACTTGTTCACTTTAATTTGGATTAAACTCAGAAAGGACATAAACACATGTATAGATGATGTTTTATATCAATTACAACATATGTCATATCTCATATAATTTTATCTTTCTTTTATATGGAATTTTATTAATAAAAAAACTATACACAGATTATTTAGCACATAAGATAACAACTATGTTTTAAGCTTCAATGTCATATCTTATGCACATGAAAGAATCTCCTTCTCCTCATCTCCATGAGGGTGATAGATAATTTCCCTCAAAAAAAGTCCATGCTATCATTATTCCACAATATAAATCATCCTATACCAATGTCACTAATCCCCATACTCATTCTATTCACACCTCTTCCCTATATGGTGTGTGCATACATGTTCAAACAAAATTAGCGAATGTTTGGACTTGTGAAACTCCATATGTTCAACTTATCAATATGAGCAAGATAATTACAGGTTTATAAAATAGGTTGTCTAAAAATCAACACTATTATCAAAATAGGTTGTCTAAAAAAAGAGCCTCCACAAAACAATATTTCTACAATAAACATAGTTTCAAAGGGAAAATAACAATCAATATGCCAAAACACAATTCAGAAAGGTCAACTCCATAGTATGAGGTAATTCCTTCTAGCACACTAG
This sequence comes from Torreya grandis, assembly GCA_037957365.1. Taxonomy (NCBI): domain Eukaryota; kingdom Viridiplantae; phylum Streptophyta; class Pinopsida; order Cupressales; family Taxaceae; genus Torreya; species Torreya grandis. The sequence continues at coordinate 852,645 of JARHVA010005614.1, read as the reverse complement.
GTTATTATGATTTCAATGTTGAATAATATTATGAATTTAATGATGAGAAATTTTTAGATTCCTACTACAACAACATTCAACTACAACATACCAATCACACTACATGAGACATTATCATTCCTATTTTTCACACATGCCATAGTGATAATGAGTCTCCCATGAGACTCATTGGTTAATATGGTTCCTACTCTTGTGCATACTTCCTTCTCTCTCTCACTCCTTGTATGTAGTTTATTTTTATTTGATTATACATAGCTTATACTAAAAAAAAACAAAAAATAATATAATATGTCAAAATATAAAAACATTCAAATATTTTAAAAACACAAAATTTATAGATTGTATGCATTTCTACATTTACATTTATACTGCTTTCTATATATTACATATTTATAGCTATCCTAGTATAGTAAATTTTATCATACACATATACTTCACTTGTTCTTATTGAGTGCTTACAAATTCTAAACAAGAATTTGATCCACTACACTAATCTAGACTACTTATCATCTACCCACTAGGGGCATATGCATGGATCCATGTTTCTACATTTGCTACATCTACCCATTTGAGGGCATCTCATACATAGTTACTATTACCAAGTTTTATATTTACATACTATAAATTTCAGTTCACATATTAATTTATCTTGATATTTATCATTGTTCCTCATACTTATATTTTTTAGACTATCACTAGTTAGACTCAGTATATATGCATCCTAGCATCTACATATATTTGTACTACATAGTTGTACATGTTTTCATTTCTAGTTCCTAGATTAGACTTGATTGTGTTCCTATGCTTCTTTCATCTTCAAGGGCATTTGATTATTCTATTATTATTTGTATTCTATGGCACTTCTTTGTTTGTATTACTTGGAAATGTTCTCATGTCCCTTGTGTGTCCTTCCCTACTTCTATATGTAGACATTTGAACATGTCCTTCTTTGTGTCAATTTCTTTTTTTTTGCATATGTGGACATTTAAACATGCCCTTATATGTCCTCATTCTTAGATTTAGTGATATGTGCCCATGTCCCTTGTATTGTGACTCTTTGGCTTATTTTTTATGTGCCTCATGTTTTTGTATGTTTGCATCCTAGTATGCTTATACACTATGACACTTTTATTTTCTTATTACATACACACTAATTTTTTATGCCATGATGGATTTCATGCATCTACCCTTACTACTTGGGAGCCTTGATGAACATCACACCCTATCCTCCTAGCTAGTTACTTAAATTTACTACTATATACATTTTTTACGTCTATCTTAACATCCTTGTGCAATGTTATATTCAAACATACATCTTAAATTTCCTACTTATGCTTAGATACATTTATGTTTTGAAGTTTATTTTTACATTATATTTTAATATCATGTGCATGTTCTGACTAACACATTTTGTAGAGATACTTATTTAGAGGGAAGTTCTTACATAGATATCAAAACTAGCCTCAAAATAAGAGGCATTCAAAGGAGTTTTTCATAGAGATCAGGTTCATACATTGTTTTTCAAAAATACATTTTAGCATGTAGGCTCAGTTTTAGATATCAGACTCAAAGTTAGACATAGAACTAAACATAAACTCAATAGTCAATTTAGATCACACAAAAATTAGACCAAGTAGTCATTAGTGCCCAAATCAAGAAACTAGAATCATAGGGTGCTACTTTAAACTACAAGGTACTATTATTTAGTATCCCTAAATTTAATATAGTCTAGAACATTCAAACTAGTACAATAGGTAAAATATAGATTTGCATAGATACAATCATAGGTTTGGTAGTTATGTTTTGATTTAGCTCAACATTCATTAATTGTAGTTCAAATTCATACTAGCTGCTTAGATTTAAGGGCATCATGTGTATCCCTATCACTCTTACATTTATATTTGTTATATAGGTTTATTAATTACATACTTAAATTAGATTTAGTATATCTAGATACTTGGTAGGGGGCATGTGCATGGCACATAGTTTCCATATACTCAACTTTAGATAGGTTGATTAGATGGAATGGAAAACTATATGTCATTATATACACTATACACAGTTATTATAACATTCCAAGTTGTCACCAGATTCATGCCTTACTCCATCTATAGTGGTTGGTATCCCTAAGTGGCCAAGAACAACCTAATATACTCAAGTGGACATAGATTTAAATACATAGTTATATTTACTCAAATAGATAATTTTAACAATTTACATAGTTTAGTTATATATTCATCTACTTTACACAAAGAAAAATGATGGAATCATGGACTACTTGTGTTCTTGAGCCACTACATGAGAGGGATAAACACACTTACAATATTACCTAAGATATTCACAGAGATCAAGAGCCACTGCGCATGGGTGGGAAATGATGGAGTCAAAACCATATTTAATTATTAAACCACCCATATGAGGATTTATCAAGCCATCAACTCATTTCAGGCTATTCAATAATATGATCACTATGCACATTCACACACACAATTTGTCACCAAGTTCATGCATTGGTTTGTATACCAAATGAGGTGTGTTCATTCCTTTCCTCTATTTCTATTCAAATTTACTAATTTATTTCATTTTAGAATAGTCTTTTTATTTTGATCATATCTTTATTAAGGACTAATTTTTGCATTTTTCACTATAGGACATTTATATAAATCATTGTCCACATATGTATACCTAGATTAACATATTCAAACACAGCTACACAAGATTTACTTTCAAGGTAAGTTTAAGTATAATTCATTTTCCTTTATACTATTCATTTAAATTTACTACATTAATATAATTAAGTGGTGGGAAATTTAAACACCTAAAAGTGGTAATTAGATGCTAAGCATATCGCTTGAGTTAACCTATCCCTAGGCTATCCATAAACCTATCTTTTAGCATTAGAGTTACATTTCTAGTGATTAAGTAGACCAAAATCACCTACATCCAATAATAACGTAATCATAGAATTATCATCTTATACCTCAATATAAATCACTTAATAGTATGCAAAGAGGATATTAGCACCACATTTGAGACACTACATCCACATGAAGCTAGTGTCCCCAACTAGGCACTATTGTCCTTAGCCCTAGCTCTTCCCAATTGATAGTTTTTTAAAATCATGCCCCTAATAAGGTTATCCTAAACTCATTTTATTATCTTCACAATAAATATAACCCTATAAATACAATTTTAAAACACCTTTATTCACTAGATGATAGATTGATGTAAAAGCTATTCAAACCAAATACAAAGTTATGAAAAATCAAGGTTTTCAATCCATATTATTCCCTAATTTATTCATACTACCATATAAAACATCCCTAAACATAGTTTTAATGCATTTTAAATCTTAATCACATTTAAATAATCCAAGGCCACTCTCATTCTACCATTTAATTGCACACACATCAACCACTAGGTGGGATAACTACATTAGACTTAATCCTTCCTGGAAGTATTGGTATGTAGGAAAATATATACATAGTGGGGTGTTGAGTATGTCGAGTCCATATTAATAACACATAAGAAATTATTAATCATGCCATACTGTCAATGAGATTAAGATTTACACATTAAATCAAGTTTTTTAGGCACAACATAGAGTTATAGGTTTCATTCATGCAGGAATAGGAAATATAGACAAAGGTGAAGGTGCTCCTAGAAAATATGAACAGTATCATAAATGGGATATTAGCATCATATTGAGAAAATTACACATAGATGGAACTACTATATAAAATTGGTGCTACTGTCTAGTGAGCTGATGAATAAAATAATCCTATTGATGGCATAGACTATTGTCCAAATCTTAAATTTCAAAACCAAGATCATCTATGAGAGTCAATTTTTAGATAATTATCTATTTATCCCTATTTATTTATATTATTATTATGTAAAAAAAATTCAAATATCATAATAAATAATTACTTAATTATTGCATATTTATTTAACTAAGTTAGGCATCTCATCCCCTTAACCAAACATAGGATTTACATAGTTAACCCCTAAAAGGTTAAATCATTTACTATTGATCTCTGGAGATAGTTTATTTTTTGTATTTGGAGATATTTTAGTATGGGTATATGTATCTATTTTATGTCTTCATATCTATTCTAGTATGGGTTTATGGATATAGGTCTCTTGATCTTGTTTATAAATATCCCCATATTTAATATTTGGATACCAACACTTTATTATTTGCATTAGTACTTAATTCTAGCTATAAACACTTAATTTTAACCATTTATACTTCTAAAATAAAATTGAAATGACTTTATACAATTACATTAAAATTTGAGTTGAAATCATTAATTGATCTAATTTACCTACAAAACTATTATTTCTATATGAAATTATACCAACACATCCTTGATTGGGGTAATGGATCATATCATAACATTAAATTTATTCTAAAACATTCCAAATCAAATTCATGCTTTGTAAAAGTTACTATTTACTCAATTAAATAAAAGATTAAATAGACAAATGACACTAAAACTATAAAATTCCTCTAATTGTTACTTAATCACCTAATTGATTAACCTAATCACTTCTTAATGAAAAATTCCATGATTTTTTAAAAATTATTCAATTTTATAAATCAAAAGTATTTTATCGTTTCATGTTGTGACATCAAAAAGGAATTTCAATGGAATGGAGTGGAGTGTGGGAAAGGTGGCCTCTTACATGGCCACTTACACACTCTTGTACACCTCTTATACACTCATCTATGACAAGGTATAATACATGCCACATAAAGAGAAATCACTACACTTTTCTTAGTAAATTCCTTCCACACTCCAAAAAGTTCTTAAATGTATTTTATTACACACTCAATGTTTGAAATCATGAGTTTGAAAACATATTTTCCACCATTTATATTGATCTTAGATCAATGGATCACGTTCAAACCAAAAATATATAAATGTAAGGGCCTTTGGCCATTATATAAAACATCCGTTGAACTAAAATTACTTTGTATAAATCATACTAGAGATTTAAATTATTTAACATTCTCATGCCAATTTACAAGATGAACCAAGAGTATATAAGTGTAAATGTTACCCCTGGTCAACCTTACCAATTATCTCTAGTCTATAAGCGAAGCACGTAACTCTTAACTGACAAGAAAAGGAGTCTCCAAAGAAGGTATAAAATGTTTGTTTAATTTCCACTTGATTCTTAATTTGTTTTAGCTTTCTCAATCCTATTGGATAGGCTTAGGTTGTTATGTTATTCATGTTTATTTTATTTTATTCAATAATGATTGAGTAACCATGTTTAGATTTTTGATCTACATAATGGTACACCTGGTGAAACCATGACATAACCCAACATATATTATAAACCATAATTATTTTTATAAATATTATAATTGACCTAAATACTATGTTAGTTCACCTATTTTTCCTAAAAAATTGTTGATTTATATTTTAGGTCAAAATAGTGTAATAAAGATTCAAAATAATGTGCATAGGAAAATAATGAATTAATTTAGAAAAATAGAAAAATTGTAGTCAAATTCAATGAAACCTGATAAAATGGGTATTATGATTAAGTATCCAAACATTCACTCCTAGCTCTAGTCTCATTAAAGATCACATTTAAAGCTTCACTTTATCTATAACATCCCATCTGTATTGATCTCTTCCATCGTGCACACTATGCTATTTAGTCTCCATCCATTATATGTTTTTTCAAGAATTTGGAATCATTATCTACTATAAATAAACTCCTTTTATTTTTTCCATGAACTATCTTGACTCATCACTACTCCCCCTTCAACCTTCCTTAGACACACCTCACACATTAGCTCTTTACACAATTCTCTTAAGTCTCAAGGACCAAATATTGACATAGGTATTAAGGACTCAGTATTATTGAATTTATGGTCTTATATTATATTAAGACATTTTTATTAACCTCTTTTAACTTCTTAAACACACTTCAACCTTTAATTATACATATAAGGCTCATAAGGACAATCCTAAGTTTGTAGCCTTTTTTATGCATTTTCAATCAGTTTGAGAAATATATCCACTCTTATGGATATTTAAATAATTTTATAGCCACCATATATATCCTTACAGGTTTTTTTAAACTTTCAAGGTCTAGGTCCACATATAGATATCACTTCCTTTGTTAATTTCCCCTCAATTAGGCCTAATTATACCTAAGACACACCCTTTGTCCTAGAATATGTATTTTACAAACTAAAACAAAAAAAATCACTATATTAACTTTCCTCACATCAAAACAAGTCAAATTATGAAGTTTCATCATTTTTAGATTTTTACATCACAAGTTATGGTGGTTTTCCTCTTGAAACCCTAGATAGGCTTCTACATAGGCCAAAAGACTAATTCATTATTTTTAATTATAAAAAGTTTCAAAGGAAAAAAATTACACTAATAGGTATTTTTTCACCTTATAAAAATTCCTCAATGGGTGATACATCACACATCTCTTTATTCTCTCTCCTAACCCTAAAAACATAGGGTTTTGAGTCCTATTAGGACTATGACAATAGGGTTTATATAATAATGAGTTTCAAGGACTCTATTAAGGGATTTTAAAAATATAAATACTTTATTAAACCTTTAATAATCCATAAATACCATTATATTCAATATCATATGCATTCATACAAAAAATATCCATCCTCTCAACGTTGACTATGCACAACAAGGTAACCTATAGGCTTGTGATGATAGTAGGGTTTATTTATTCGTTTTCTAGACTCTAAAGATGTATTTAAAAGACTAAAAACCTCTTTTAATTAATTAATCATATATACAAACCATAAATTCAATTAAATGCTTGACAAGACTAAGAAAAACATCTTAAACCCCTTTGCAATGTGATTGTTCACTCAAAATAGGGTATAGGTAGAATAGACACCATTTATGATTTCAAATTTTCTTGAACCTTTTAACTTAAATTTATTTTATTAAAATTTTATCCATGGATTTCTTAAAAATTTTCACACATGTTTTAGGACCTTATCTCTCTTAATAAAAACCAACAAACCTTCTTTATTACTCTACCAACTTGGTATGCAATGCACATAATTCTTATAACATGAGTTGTTTCCCATTTTTTCTCATTATATAATACCACCAAAAAAAAAAGGGGGTTATATTATTCAATTTTAGACTCAAGTTTAATTTCCCATCTTTACTCTTGCATTAAAAATCTACAAACACAACTAAACTCCTCTCTTATATGACTGTCACCCTACATTCCCATTTTGTCCTACAACACCTATGAAGTTGGCTCTATTTTTTATCTTATAAAATTATTCAAAAAATAAAATAAAAATATAATAATAATACCTTATATGAGAGTAAATTTACATAGTATTAACCTTTCCTTTATTCATTTGGAAGAACACTTCATACATCACAATCCATTAATGGATTGTAAGGATTTTTTCAACCTTTGAGAGGTTTTACATCAACTTTCCATTTTCTCCCTATTTATATTTCTTGGGTATTTATCTCCTCTCCCTATTCTCATACCTACACCATTAAACACACTACAATGACTTTTCATTCTAACTTCAATGTTGGTTTCATGGTAGTTACATCAACATGGTTATCATAACCAACTTCAATGTACAAGAGTGATTTACATGACTAGTCTTGTCTTTTTATTGTTTCTATCTTAATTAATTATAATTAAATATGTTCCAAAATTATTTTCATGAATTATTGTCCCTATATAAACCATTTTACCTCATCTAACCAACTTAAACCTTGTTTATGCTATTCTAGTCTCTTTTCAAACATTTGAATTATTAAATTCTTAGTTTTGGAGGGAAAACTCCTTGAACCCACTTAGCACATACTTATGACTCAAAAAGGACTATAAAGACATAAATGGAAATTAAAAAGGTCTCTTACTGACATTGACATCCACAATTTACCAACTTTGACCTTTCATTGATAATAACACAAAAATGTTGTCTTATAGCTAATTTGGCTTTATATTCCCTTTCCAATAAGGATGCAAGTACACCCAAGTCTAAGAATCAATCTATAGGGATAGGCTAAGATAATATTCTAAATAACAATTGTAATCATTCACATTCAAATCAAGATCATGATAAATCACCCATTTACAATTTTCTTCCTAAGTCACCCATATTTGATGAGTCACCCTTTGACCATCCTCCTATATTTGATAAGCCTTACTTTGAAGATCCTCTATGATTGTTAATCTCTCTTAGACAAACCATTTTATGATCCCATATTTTAAGAACCCATTATTGACCCACTATATATTTTTAGCCCATCCTCTAAAGTCTTTGATATCAAAAAATTCATTCATCCAAAAGCCTCCATTCTAATCACACAATAAAAAAGGTACTTGTAGACAATAAAATTTAAGAGGCCCTCTTTATGGATAAATTAAATGTAATAAAACTTTTTTTTTAATCATAACTAGATTCATTGTCAACATTACAATAAGATTTGAAATCAACATCATATTTTGAGTTAGATTTACAATCATAGGTTGAATCACAATTAGGATCAACATCTACATTATAATCGAGTTCTATTTTAAAATGAAGGGAATAAGTGGGTTCCATTATAGAAATACTAGCATATTTAGCATTGGAAGTAGAATCAACATCCGTTTCAAATACTATTGAGTTAAAATTAACTTCATAATCAAATTATATTAGTGGATATTGAAATGTTAGGATTCCCAAGAGAAACAAAAGTCACTAGTTCTTCGTTAGTGAATCAAATTAGAATTCAATTATAACAATGCAATGAAAACTAAACCAATCTTTCCTAAGTACTATGTTGAGCATAAAACAATGAAAATTTTGAAAATAGAGATAAAAACATACAATAATGTTACCTCCCTTTTCAAAATTAGTGTTCAATTATTGGTATATAGGATTTTATTGCTTGGTTTATGGAATTAGAAACTTTGATCACTGCATTCTCCATATTGGCAACACTTCTCTAAGACCACATGTGTCTTTGATTTTATTGGTTTGATTTCATGTGAAGCTTCTTGAATCAAATTAGCATTGTAACATTATTTGAGAGGCTTATTGAAGGAATTATTTCATAATAACCTTACACAAAAAATCTTGTTGGATGAGAGTGAAGTCAATTGTATTTATAGGTCTTAAAACTAAATCTAACCCTAAGGTGGTTAGGTTTAGTTTTAACCTTGGTTGAGTCAAAATTAACATAAGTTGAGTTTAGGGTAACCCTAGGTTGGGTCAAAGTAATTATTAAGGCTTAAAAACTCATTTTAGATATTTATGAGCCATGTAAACTCATAGAAGATATATATGAGGTTGTGAGTCACCTTTTATTTGAATGTTAAGAATTAATAAAATAAATTATTATCTCCCTTTACTTTTCATTCATATTTATTGAAAAAATAATTTTTTAGAAAATTTAATTCCCTAATTCAACTTTGAATTTTTACTTAAGCAAGGTAATTGAGATTTGTTGTTTAGTTAATCTTGCTTATGATTTTTTTATTTTATGAATTGTTTTAATTTTTTTTTATTAATAGATCAACATCATAATAATGTCAATTTACTAGGTTTTAATTTCATTAGCTATGAATCCAAGCTAGGTTATCATTTCATATAAGGTAATACCCTAAATAAGTAAGCATAGACATGTTTCTAGGAAATTATATTCCTTATACATACAAAATTAGGAAATGTAGTGTATTTTAGGCTTGAATTATGTCATTTGATAGAAATCAATTTAGTACCTAGTTTATACATGAAAGTGGCCAAAAATGAGTGTTTATAATTTACCCCTATTTGAGAATGCAATGTGATACATAGGCATAGTAACATATTTTCAAAGAATGTAAAAGTCATTACGACAAAAGGTTCATGCCCCAAAGGGTGATTGATTGCCTTAGATGCCCCCTAAAGGGATTGGGAAATAAATAGAGTTAAACATTCCCTAAAAATGAAGAAAATTACATGATCTAGTGGTAATGTGGGTATAACTACTAATTTTACCAATAGTGGTTATAATTAATAATGGTGGTTGAGATATTGATTTATGAAAAGGAGGCTATAATCAGTAATGGAGGGTGAGACATTGATTTTTACCAAAGTTAGTTATAATCAGTGGCATGGGTGGAGAGACTAATTTGACCAAAAGTGATTATAATCAATGGCATAAGAATTTTCCCTCTTAGGGTAGGTAGAGTGAAAAATTGATGATTTTCCCAAAGGTAACTATAATAATTAGGTAGGTAAAAATCTAATGATTTGCCTAAAGGTGGTTATAAACATTTAATAGGTAAAAAAATAATGATTTTCCCAAAGGTGGTTATAATCAATTTCACATTTAGATCACATTATTAGAAATGAGTTTCCCTAAGGAGGTAAAATATTTTTTTAATCAGTCAAAAAAGAATTTTTTGCATATAGGTAAATTGAAAAGGAAGAGCTTATGAGAGAAAAAATTAAAATAGATTTATCATGAGATGGTAAATATTAAAATGATTCTATCCTAAGTGTGAGTATGAAGATATGTGTTTACACTAATACATGATATAGGTAGAAAAATAATGTTATTAAATGGGTCTCAAAATAGACCTAATAAGATGTTCTAGTTATGAAATGACTAAGAATTAATGCACATAAGATCAAATGACATGTAAATAAGATGACAGAGGTGAAAATACACCTCCTTAAGCATGTGGAAGGAACCTTAGGAACTAGGTGTCAAATTCAAATTTTTAGGCTATATATTCACCCAATGGGGTGAAAAGTGATTCATTTTCACCCTATCCTTTTGAAAATTTGAGCTCTAGTTATTATGTGAGTAAGTTAGTATAAATGGAACATAGAGGAGGATGACAAACTGTCATCAATATGGTGAGGGAGAATGGGAAAATTCCACATGATGGGACACCAATATGTATCCTCACTTTTGTCATTTATTTCATTTATGGATCATTAATTGCTAGCTATAGGCTAAAAAGTTTTAAAGTCATCATTTGAATTTTAGAGAAAATAATGACTTTGCAAGGGAAATTGATGACTTCATATGAAGTAATCATTTATGAAAATGGAGACAACACTGGGAAAAACTATAAATCACTAAATTTGTGATTTCTCCCATTTTTAGGTAAAGTCATCATTTTCATGAAAAATCAATTGACATTTTGCCCAAAAATGGTGGAAAATGCCAAAATTATGACTTTGTTGCTTGGGAAAATGGGTCTTGTAGGGTAGGCATAGGATAGATAGAACCATAGATAGAGTCAAACACTAATCTATCTATGATTTCAGGAGTGGCTTGCGATGTTGATAGCATGGGAGTGGCATTCCCATTACTTATGCACATTATAGATTTGGATGATGGAGATGATTGGATTCCTATAAGTGATAGATTTATACCATATGGTTTAGATGTTGGTGATTTTCATAGATCAAGTATACTTGAGTGCCTTGGCTGAGAGATGGAGTTTTAAGACATCGACATTTCATCTACTGACTAGAGAGGACACTATTATTATTGAGGATACTTAGTATATTCTTAAGCTAATGATGAGAGGTTACAAGCTATTTTAGATGGATCCAACATGATAATAGGCTATGATATATGATTTAGTTATCTATCAGGGTATTTAAATGGTACATGGGAAGGTTCATATCAATCTGTTTAAGACTTATATAGATATGCATCCTAATGACCTATCCCTTGGGGACCCTTCAGTACCATCACTAAATAATAGGAAGGTTGTGGTTATGATGGCTATTTTCAAAGGCATCTTGCTTCTTGATAAGAATGGTTGATTCTTCAATATGGACCTAGGAGGCATGATACATTGCATGATGGATGAGGTCATATGATTTTCATGGGGGCTAAATATATTTGATCAATTATAAATAGATCTACATATTATAGCTTATCATGGAGGTTTTATCATTAGAGCTTCCATAATGTTCATGGTTTTGGGATAGGAGAACATCCTAATAGAGTTCCCCATAGGCTATAAAAAGGTTTGGATCCATAAGATACATTGGCATATAATTTGGTAAAGGTTAGAGTATGATGATAAGGACATTGTAGAGAGATATAATTCTATTGATACATGCTTGACAAGCTGAAACCATAGTTTTTATTTGGATTTTGTATCTTTTTTATCAACTCCAGTGGCATAGGGATACATGTTATACTATGTGTATGACATCTAGATGTTTTGAAATAGGTAGGTAGGTAGTCACATATCATTGAGTATCATCCTGATAGGGTATTGTGATAGTTTATCATGGTGAAATATGTGCTAGAGGATCCCAATTGGTTTGTGGACATGATGAGAGAGATAAATAGTGACACCCTAGTTAGTTATATTAGTTTACCCATGGCTAGTTATCTGATTATTCCATAGATGGCATGGGTATATATAGGGGTCACTCTTGAATACATACACTGGTGGATACAAGTGTTCCCTTTGAGACTTATTATTATCAGATAGGTAGGTGGATAGGAAAATATATATGTGCCTATAGATATTGATAAGGCAAAGGATGAGACTAGTAGTAGGGTTAATGATAGTGGTTATATTTGACATAGTAGTGGAGGTGGAGAGGATGATTATTATGATATTTTTCATGAATGGTAAAGTAAAGGG